>JAVQIZ010072513.1:0-27500 GCA_036023535.2 Galaxias brevipinnis
TCTGCTCAGTGACCGTGGACAGAGCCGTTGAGAGACGGTAATTAACAAAGAATGAGTTTTCAATTAAAGACACAATAGAGACTGTCTCATTAAGATTTGCACGATTTTTGGATCAGGAATGCAAATGAAGAAGCAATTTACACATGGTCTGCTGTCCCCATTGTGTAAGTGGTAAATGGACCTTCTTCCCCCACCAGGTCAGCACAGGTAAAACCATATAATACTAATGGGTCACCAGAAAAAGTGACTGTGTATTTGTATTAGAGCTGTGATGATAATTTATGTATGAGCTTTGCCTTTGAAGTTAATTTGGGACAACCTAACGGATCATTAGGCTTCTGCAATAAATAGGGTTGACATTTTAGCCATATTGTGGCAATGCTGTAGGTATCTTAAAATTCACAAACCAAATTAGATGAATGCTAAATGTTATATTTTTTTACATCAGAAAGATAACAAATCAATGCACTTCTGAATAATTATGTAGGAATCTGGATGATTATTGAACATATAAACCTAATTGAAAAATGTTATAGTAGTGTTCTTTTGAATAGAGGGTTATATATGCAACATCCATAGACTATTATTTACAGGATAATTAAACCATTTATACAATTTTAAGCTTTTAACTTAAGTGACATGTCTTAAAGGCCTCCAATTATGCTGTACATATAACAAATATAAACTTGCACATTCTGTTCTGACATTTTCTGACAGAGCAGCCAGAATCACTAGCAAACCAGCAAGTTCATATTAAATAATAATATATCAAGTCAGCATCTTCACATAAATTTATAATCATTTATAATTACACTTAGAGAATAGTGAACCATACAAAATAAATGGGATTGGAAAAGATGTCTCAACCTTTTGTATAAAGGCCTTGAAGTCTCTTATTTGTGTGAGAGAGAGTTGTAAAGGACTTCTAATGCATTGTGTGTACATCAGGAGAAGGGATGAAGGAAGCAGGAGAGTGAATTCGTGTTATTCCACAGCGGCACACTCCACTAGCACACAACGCTCCTAGACATGCGGCTCTTTCCTTAATTTCAGAATGTAGCCTTGGTCTTATTAACACCATCAAGATGGTAAAAGGAATACAGTGGATTATTCTACTAACTTGACATTGACATTTCCTCCTGTAGGCTCATCCGTGCGACTGAAAGTCCTTCAATTTAATCTTTACAAGAAGGGAGTGTCAGTCATACCTTCAAAAGAACCAAAGACTGACCCTGAGAGGACAGAGCCGTCCTTACACTGATAAGGTGAAGTATCATACACATGCATTAGAAGAATTCAGAGTCATTGTGACAGAATTATGATCCCAGCAGTGCTGTGTATTCACTCATTTGCCTTGTGGAATGTAACCATCTCTCAATGGGGCACTGAAGCTTAGACAAGGGACAATTTGGGCATTTGCATCTTGTATCTGTCTGCTAGAATGGCTCGAGCAACTGCCTCCTTTTTCTCCAGCAGCCCAAGCATGTCCTTCTTCATTATGTTCCAGTGTGAGCGGGACCGGGCCAAGGCTGCCTACACAGACCATTGTGTAATCTCTTTAACCCATCACCGGCGTGAGCAGACAAGGCGTGACCACCCAACACTCTTTGCTCTGTCTCACTTATTGCCAATGGAGTTTTTCTTACCTACCCACCAAAACCCTCTCCGGCTCTAAGTCTTGTGACCCCGCAAAGTAAATACGTAATACTTAAACACACATGCACTCAAACACTAATGAGCAGGAAATTATATAGTCCTCACTATCTTGCTTATACTCACACAGCTACACACACACACACACACACACACACACACACACACACACACATTATACTCTCACCTTATCATACTATACCAATACTCTACATAAACAAACACAGTCTAATTGTTTATTTAATTATTATAGCCTCACATTAGGTAAATCACACAATGCTTAAATTTAGCTTAGCAATCATTGAGATGCATTTTTTCTGTGGTTATTGAGCAATGAAGCTAAAAGCTAACGACTATATGTCACACTGAGTGCCATTGAAAGAAGCATTTACCATGATCATTATTTCCCTGGACCAATTCCTTAGACGATTGCTCTCTACTTTTACTTGGGAGATATGGGGGAAAAACATTCATATAAACATATTTGGTATATGATGCGTTAAATAAAGGAGAAAACTGAAATATTCTAAATTATAAGATTATGCCCATTGAAAGCTAATTTCAATTCAGTTTTAATTGAGCAGAAAATTTCAATAAATATGGTTTGCTTCTGGGCCACTAGGCTAGGCTGGATTAAGACATCCATTGTCTTGGAATTGGTGGTAACAAGATCACCTCTGTGTTTGCTCAAGTACAAATTCTATTACCAAATACTTCCTTGATAGAGCAGTAGTTCTGACTATAACCTGTAATTTGTGTAATTTTCATGCATTCCATTCCTTTATGAAAGAGTGATGTATGCATAGTTTGCTCTTCAGCCATAAAAGGTTTTCAGAAGTGTAATGGGAATCAGAAGTTTCAGCTTGCTTTCTCTAATGAAACTAATACCCTGATAGCTGGTTGATGCCATCCTGTTTGGAAATGTTGCCGGTAATAACCACATTTTAGCACCTCTACTTGATGAGTTAGTGAGACAGTTATTTCCCGTCTGGCTAATTACTATACTCATTATTGTCCATGTATCTTTTGAATCATTGCCATGTTTTACAGTTTAGCAAAAACAATGGAAACTTTCTCCCTTTTTGTTTGGAAGAAAGTGCTGAAACGTCACTTTTTGCTTTTCACGGTGCCCTGGCAAGCGGCAGTCTTTTGTTTTAGACATAATTGAGATCCAACTAATCTACTTTTCTTTTTAATGAAACAGTCTTTTTGTGAAGCCTTCATTAGCTTAAGATAATATTGTGAGAATGCACAATTAATTTGCAGAGTGTACCTTTAATTAATTAAATACACCCAGTTTTGTAATATGATTAATGTCATCAACTTGCTATCTGTATTTTTCCCTGAAATAAATATGAAATGGGCCTAATTTGTGCAGTAATTGCAAAATCCCTAAAATCATTTCTGCAAAACACAACACTGGGCAAGGTAATTACAAGAAGTTAATTTATGAATCTTTAACTGAAAAAACAAACAATTCTAAATTGATATATTAATCATGAGCGTCACTTCACCTAATACACCAGTGATTTTCGAGAATATGCCAAATCTCTGTTACGTGCCAAGCACTTGATAATTGAGATAGTGGTCATAAATTTAGTTCCAGTCAAGGTCTCATTAAAAGAGCCATAATTTAATTAAGAGTTAGCCATCGCCCTCCAAATATATTAATTACTTTGAGCGCAAAGAGATGAGTGTGACGATAAGTGCTGATTTCATTACAGCCAGTGTTCTGGGGTGCAGAGCAAACTAAGGTGTGAAACTGGCTGTGTTGACAGGATAATGGATAGGGTAGCCCGAGATGGGGACGGTAACCTTGCCTGAGGTAAAACGAGAGAGCTTTTACAAAGAGGTGAGACAGAGGACCTCCTAGACAGCAGAGGCTTTTGCTCACTGTATAACAGGGGTCTTGAGAAGCTGGATACATAGGATGGCCCTTGAACAAGAATAAGCCGAGCATATGCACAACCCGTATGAGGATATCCTGCTACCTGAGCTTACAAACTAAACTGTCCTGCTACCTGGACAATGTCAAAATGTACATTTTAATCATGGGGAAAACTTAAAAAAAAAAAAAAAAGTGTCTAGCCCTTGTATTTGTTGTTTTGAAAATTTGAGAATGTTAACTCCAGCATGTATAAAATATCTATTGGGGTTGATGTATAATTGTACAAAACATGGGCAAAGAGCCTTCAATGCTAAATGTTGTATCTACACCTTGTCAAAAAGAAGTATTAAATATAATTTATAAATATGTTAGCAATATCAAAATATTAGGTAAATGAGTTTGCCGATATCAAACATTTAAAATGATCAACAGCACTAAACACTTAACACAGCTGTACAGTATCAATATGATAGGTGGTTGTAAAATTATTTGATCAACTTCGACAAATAAAGGCATTGGAATTTGACAGAAGAAACTGGGTTACTGTATTTGCTGGAGTTGTGCTCAGCAATAGGGAGCAATTAGGAAGACCATTAGATTGAACATTTCATTAAAAGTATCTATTGAATTTGATTAGTTTTGTAAAGTGATAAATAAACTACTAATATTTGTACACAACATACAAATAGTATGCTGGCAAGGATAAATGATCAATCTATTACAATCAAACTGACCCTCGGGTACAGTTTGCTTTAAGGCTCGTATGGACTGGCTGCACAAACAATCTTTCCCATGTAAGTCAAATTTGTCAAGTAGAATTACGCTTACTTTATGCAATTTAATTTGAATTGATGATCTGAATAGTAATCCATACATCCTGACAAAACCAGAGACCGGGATGGGAGGGGTGCAGCAGAAAAGACTGTTCATAGCCCAGTAGGCTGATGTAAAAACGGCAGCTGCAAGCTGTTGCTGCAGCAATGGAGGAGATGTCTCACAGCCTTAATGCACTCCTTTCTGACAGCAGGACAAAGACACTAAGCTAGCACTAACTGGAGCCAGGCTCTCGTCTCCTCTTTCATCTGTCTGTTTTCAATCAGTCTCTCACTCACTTAGGCAAACACAGACGCAATCGCTTGTACAAACACATGATGCACAACTTAAGCTCGTGGATAGATCCCGTGTATAGGACAGGGAATCTCTTGTACCACAAGCACTTGTGTTACATTTCAATGTGATAAACTACTGGTTAGTGGAAGTTGAAGTGGAATTTAGATTACATAGCCAAAGATTGTGACTATGACACAATCGTCCGTCGCCTATTAAGTTTTTCCAAATTATGTTTTACTTACTCTATTTTGGTAGAGATTGCCTTAAAATTATTTAAATGAAAAGCCACACTTCAAGACACAAAAATAAAAGGCACTTTACCCCGTATTGCCAACTATGAACATACAACGGTAGCAATAAAATCAAATGGACCAACAGGTGATCTGCATTTTATGCATGGTCAGCAAACAATTACAGTTACTTTTCAACTTCTAATTATGACAGTATACCAGACTTAAACCTAGTGCATATAGTTTCACAAAGATTTGTGGCTGTACATTCTTATGTTAAACAAGCAACAACGAGCTTAGAGCACCATTCACCATCTACCTCAAAATAACCAACATCCCCCCCCCACCCCACCCCACCGCCATCTCATCCCCCCACTCCTCACTCTACCACCCTCTCCCAGTTCCTCCTCAACTTCTCACCCCCTTCAGCTCTGACCAGAAAAACAGAGGGCACTCACCCAGTTATGACTGGCCTTGAGACTCCTGCTCTTCCATCCCTCTGGGAGCGTTCTGCACACAAAAAAACAGACACAGACACACACACACACACACACACACACATACACCTCCAGCAGCAGGCAGTTCCCTGCGCTAGGGGGGAGGGGGACGAGGCCAGGAATGGCGGGGCGACGGCTTCCCCAGCTCAGATCCCATTCGAGGCCCCCGCTACGGCGGCACCGCACGGCAGGCAGCTCTCAACACGCCGATGAAGTGTGAGCAGTAGCCGGGTTGGTGCTGGTGTTGGGGTGCATGCCGCCGCCGAGCCCTCCCTGCTCTGGGACCCATCTCATTCAGCCAAGATTGCTTCATACAAAAGTTGACAATGCACCAGGGAAAGCCATTGTTGACATTCAACATTTTTTAAATAGCAGAACAGAATAGACAACATGGCAGTTCGCAAAACTTGGCAAGGGAAACTGACCTGGAGCTTCCCGATTAAAAGGGCTGCCGTACAGGGGAAGAGAAAAGAGAGAGACACTTTGTAAAAGCGTGTGCTGCAGGGAAAGAGCACAAAAACAAAATGTATTTTAGTCTGGCTAAATTGACCACAAAGCCTGCTGTGTGCTGTTGAGAATGGAAAATAGCTGTACGACACAACAAGCATATCTGTATTCCCAAGATAAATCAATTCATGAAAGCAGACCAATAGTACCCAAGGATATCACAGGGCTCTTTTTAATGTAAAACCTTTAACCATTGTCATATGGAAACAATTTTTTTTTTAATTGACAATGACGGCACTGCTTGGCATATCCAGACAGTTAATGATGTTTGGATACTGTCTTTGTCAATGTGACAACTGTGCAGATTGATATAGCTATTTAAGAGGCTGCTAACCATCCATCTGTCAGGGCATAGGAGCATGACTCTCATGCTGTAAAGAAAGCTAAAGAGACGGCGAGGGCTTTTTCATGGTATAGTGTGTGGTGTGAATGGGATGGCTTGCCCTGAAAGAGAATCAAGTTTTGTGTGTCATGCATCCCCAGTGTCCATTGGTAGCAGAGGACTGGGAGTGGAGGCTGAGGTTTGGCTCTGTGGTTAATGCAGACAGATTGTATATGCATTCACTCCAGTACCTAGTCCCTCTCCTTGCCTGCTCTTCCCAGTCAGCCAGTCAGCCAACCAGCCAGCAATTTCTCAGCCCGTGAAACAGGACCAGTCTGGCCCATTGACATTGGGAGGCTGAGCTGGAGTTGTATAATTACGTTGATCAGGGAGAAATTACAGCTTTGAGAGAAGAGGCCGGGCCTATAGTCTTATAGGTGTGTCAGCGCTAAGCCGTGCGAGAGAGGCCGGCAAGGAAACCTGTGGCCCCCTTACTGGAAATCCACGTCAGTGCCACCCATCACATACTATTAGCCACCATCAAAGCACTAATTTTACTCTAACATTACACCCCCTCCCCATGGCCATCCTCCCTCCCCCGCTGGGCTGTATGGGACAGCCTGGTGGGAAAACGACATTCAATCTGCCGGCCAACCCATTCAACCCAAATTGGCAAATGACAGCTCTCCGTCTCTCAGATTTCGGGAAGTGAAAGGTACCACTGCCACCATCCGTCGCGGCCCCAGAGAACGGGAGAGCTGATGGAGGGGGGAGGACTGGGACAACACTCCCCTCTCTCTCTCTCTCTCTCTCTCTCTCTCTCTCTCTCTCTCCATGTCTGGCTCCCTGGTCGCTGTGTGAAGGACGGGCAGAACGCAGAGAACAAAGAGCAGAACGCTGGGGCAGCAGATCAAAAGGTCAAAGGTTGACTGCTGTCTAACAAACCGTATTTCCCTTATGAAAGAAAACATTTTGAACGCAATACTATACCTCAGACATTAGAGACCAGCCATGCCGTCTTGAGCACAGAAGCTATCCCTCAAATGTCTGCACTTCTTATTAATCTTGTTGAGATGGAGGAACTGTAATGCATATCCTTGCCCTCAGCCTAGCTGGAGTGTAACCATTTCCATCTATCCAAAGGAACATTCGCACATTAAATTGGCACCCAGTATACAATACAGAGAACAATACAGAAAGCACAAAAGAAAATGGAAAGCATATGGAAGCAGCACGCTTAGCATACATGTCTGCAGGTACACAAACACGCTCACACACACAACGCAAACAAAAGGGGGCCTTTCCTTAGATTTCGTTGCATTGCCACACAGGGAGAAGACACAGAACATACTGTGTTTGACACTAACTGACCCCCCCCCCTCTCTCCTTTCCTCCCCCCGAGTACTCTAACTGCTAATTAAGTGCTAATGGCAGTTCCCACTGAAGGGAATACTAATTAATGTTCTATTCTTCTGAGGGCCGAGCGTGTACTCCAATGTGGTCTAATGGGAAGGAGGAAGGTATGTCTCCCTACTAGTTTGAGGTAGTTTGAGTATAAGGAAACCATGGCTGGGGCTAGTAGAAAAGAATGTATGGGTGGGTGGGGGGTGTGCCTTCATAAATCCAACAGAACACACATACACTCATGCACAATTAATGGAGAATCGTGGCAATGAAAGGGGCCTGGCCATAACCTTGAACAGCGGGACTTTGAAATCAAAGACGACATCATATTATATATTGGTAATTTGATTTGAGACAGAGGGAAACATTCAGAAACATTCCAACATTATGAGACTGTATCAAATGATAGATACAGTACTGTGCAAACGTTGGTTAGAATGCTTTTCAAAAGATATACATCTTAATTGTTTATTTTTATATCAATTAATAAAATCCAAAGTGAGTGAATTTAAAATTTATATCAAATCAATATTTGGTGTGACCACCCTTTGCCTTCAAAACAGCATCCCCTGCCTAAAACATATACACAGTACTGTATATATGAAATATATATAAAATATTTAAATCTGACATATGATTGTTTGATAACCTGATAGTCTTATAATGTTGGAATGTTTATGAATGTATGTTCATATTTTACTTTGGACAATAAGATGTAATGTACTAAGCATTTAAAAACAGTGTATTAATACTAATATATTATACTAATATATGTATATATATATATATGTGTGTGCATGTATATGTGTATATGTGAAATTGAAATGAGGATTCTAAATATTTTTGGCAAACTCACAATATACAGATATTGAACATTATACTACTACTGTGCTATACTATCCTGGAGGCCTTAGCACCTTTGCATCCCTGTTAGAAACTGCTGATGTCTCAGATATAGATATAGTTTCTAGCTCAGTAAGCATATGCACATCTGAAAAATAAATAAATACATAACCTGTTTGGGAGCAGACAGCCGGGGGAATCAGATTCAAAGTGCTGAAGAATGAAAGCATGTGCAAGTACGCGAGTGCGTGCATGAGCATAAACATAGATGGAGGATGGTATTGGAATTACCTGAGCGAGATAATGGCAGTGCATTAGATTAACTTTCATTCCTTAAATGCAACACATTTAAGTAATCTTGTCCCGGAAAAACATGTCAATGTCTGAAAGGCCTCCCTCTCGCTATCAGGAGCCTCTGGTCCCCCACACTGATGCAGCTGGCAAGACGCTACCGTCGACTGTCAAAATGCAGCGCCAGATCTAGTTATAAAATAATTGAATTTTCATATCAGAGGGGACCAGAGTCCCTGCAGACAATAGGAGTGCTGAGTCCTCTCTGATATTGGCTCAGGCCCTTTGCCACGCGCATGAAATCAGTATGTTAATGTTCCGGGGTTTTCTTTTTTTAAGGGCACTTGTGCTCTCGCAATGTACTACCGATGCGGTTTCAAAAAATTGCAACTATTGATAAGTAGGCTGCCAGCAACCCCGTTCCATCCCAGCATGCACTCCCCCACCTCTCTCTAACCCAGCGAGGCTCAAGACGTACCCACACCCCCATCCTCCGCCATTATTAAAATTGTAATTTATTTTTCTAAATCAGAATGACAGCTTGCTTTCTTTTCTCAGCGCCAGGCGGTGAATCAGGGAGCTTTAATTACTTTCGTAACTTTGCTGACCCCGTGAGCGCGTAGCTCCAACGAAGAAAATTGGACCTCCAACAAAGGCCTTCCACAGCCACAGCCGCCTATTTTCCTTCAAACTAGGAACAATTATCAAACTCTGAATTTTATACAGTTTTGTTAACATTTCATCTCCTGTCTTTTCTACACTCCCAGCAAACTCTCCTTGCCACTTCCTTGCCACGACTGCCCTGCACTCATATCATCTGACCTACAGAACACACTGAAGAAATTGCAGGTGATGACTAAACAACCTTATTCTAATTCTGGGTTTTTGTGTGTATGCACATTGTGTGTGATTGTGTGTGTGTGTGTGTGTGTGTGTGTGTGTCTACGTGGGTGTGTGTCTATGTAGGTGTTTGTGTGTGCATGTGTGTGTGCCTATCAAAGAGGTTCTTTCTAGGACACAAGGCAGCCAGAGGTCATTCTTTTCTCAGTAAGCCCCTCATACTGAGGCCTAAATGGTATGGACACAGAGAGAACAGGGGCTACAAAGAACAGATCAACCAGATTGAATACTGCACTTGATAACTCCACAGACCTTTGGCCTGCAGAGACTTGGGTCAAGCTGCAGAAAAGAAAACTTGCTTTTCAAAGTCTATCATAGAGTTATCAGCCCCTATTTCTGCTTGCAAGTCAAAGCGAAAACTGGATCAGTGGCTGGTTAAAAAAAAAAAACGTATAAAAATTCTCACACAGTACAATGAAATAAGACTGACATTGCAAAATACACTGATTGTTGTGGAGAAAAAGAGAAAATTTCCATTCAAGTGAAATAATTTTTATTACTAGAGTTAGCTAGTGTTTTTTGTTTGCCTGCAGACCCCTATTGACTGCTCCCGGTCCTATTAAAGTACTTAATATGGTGTAATCCCTGCTATCGCACTCACCTTCTCACTGGCGCATTTCTGTTTTGGCTCTGCCGCTTGTGTGAGCCAAGGATAGCCAGACAGGGTTGGTCTTTCGCTGACTGTCTGATAATTGAATGAGCGATTATCCCTCCCATTAATAGACAATGATACAGAAAACGCTGCCATATGTCCGGAATATTAATGAGTGGCTGCAGTGGCCTAGATAAGAGAAGCACCATGCCGTTGCTGTAATAGGGGTTAAAACAATTTGCCAGAAGTGCCAGAGCCTCACCATTAACCAGTCCCTATGCTTTCCTCTTACGATGTTAATCCGTGGTCCCCTCACCCGCTGCCTATTGGCTGCCACCAACCAATGTCCCCCCCATAGCCCCCCAATGGCCTGGCCTTGTGCTTGGTCCTGACCTCACTGCTCCCAGGACCATGCACACATTGTATGGGAGGGTTCACAGAGGGCCACTCAGAGACAGAATGACATGCTAATGATGGGAAGCAGGCCCTGTTTAGTATTTATGTTATCTAATATATTAATAATAAGGGGGAAGGGAACTTGCTGAATAGCTAGCCTGAACCAATTGGACTGAAGAGTTTATAAAATGGCAATTGATCAGTTCCGTGACTATTCCTGTTTCTATCTATACCACACAAGCACAACAGCGGGATTGAATTATGAAGACAAGTTGCGATAGTGATCAAAACTGGAACTTAATATTTTTGAACAATATTCACTCAAGGGGCCATCAAATCCAATCCATACTCAATAATCTCTCAAAGGTGAGAAAAACACTCATTTCTGCAACGTTTAGGGCATCTGTCTAGCATCTATTTGCAATGAAAAAAAATCAATATTTAATTTTTTTTCCTTGCAACATTGTACTTATACTGTAATGCTGTGAAGTACCTTATCATAAGTCTGACAGCAAAAGAAATGCCTGTTACCATGGTGACTATGAAAGCCATTTGTTACCTTTTCAGTGTTACAATGAACTTCTCTCCCCTTTATGTTACTCTTCTTATTCGGTCTCAGCTTTTTCGATTAAATTGGAGTTCACATGTCCTTGAAATTTCTCATTTCATCCTTGTAATTTTCAAACAAAACAAAAAGATAGACCAGTACTCTCTAAAAGCTGCAATGCATTTCTGCTTTACGTTTCATTTATTTTATTACATTATCCTCATTCACATATTTTTGAAAGCTACATGTAGGAGGAGTAGCAAAAAGGTTTGTGACGACTTTAGCAGCACTGGATTTTTAAATGATTCCAATTTTCTCTCATTATTTTTTCACATAGGAGAAAGCAGGACATAATCATTTTTAATAGCTAATATTTCCTTAATAAATGTATAGGGCCTGCACCTTTGATATACACTTTGAGGGAAGCTGCTTGAGCCGCAACATTTACAGTCACATTACTTTTACGGGTTAATAAAATTGGCTTTACTTTAAGACACAAAGTTAGATCACTTCCAGTGTGGACAAAAGTTACAGAGACAAAATGCTGTATGGAAAATTAGGTATTGGTTGCTAGGTATCTCAATCATAAATAGGTTTCACCTATTGTTTCATGTACATGGCTGGGACTATATATATGTACATTTAGTGCTAAAAGTGTACTTTGTTGTAGTCAAGATACGACAGGACCTACCCACTGCAGTGCAACAACGTTTGATCGTTTTCCTATTGCTCCTTCAATCTTGGGAGCTAGAACTTCACGTCACTCAGGTTGCCCTATCCCATGTCATTAAACTTTTTGTTCTTATGAAAGCATTCATAATTGTAATTTTTTAAAATGTATTATTATTATTATTATTATTATTATTATTATTATTATTATTAATAATAATAATAATAATAATAATAATAATAATAATGATGATAATTAACATTTTATTGGTCCATAGCCATATGGGTATTTCAGCAAAGGTAGGGAAAGGGGCAGTTGCTCAAGCCACTTTAGCCATAGCCTGTGCATGTGCCTGTCTAGATCCACCTCTGCAAGATAGTTTGACTATTTCATGTGACACATACTATGGCACACTTAACGGAATTGCACTATATTACTGAAACCACGGTTTAGCTTTGACAATGCAGCCCATTGTAGGTCTAACAACCAATGTTGGCCATGTTTCATCATGCTTCCTGGTGGTATAATGTTGTGTTCCATTGCTTAAGGTAGGTTCAAGGATGGATTTGGACATTTTTACATCACCCAAGTCACGTTCCTTGTAGTGGCTATAAAAGTTAATTGTATGCTAGATTGTAAACCCACTGCTTTACCACCTGTTGCTTGTTAGGTCAACGTGGTTATACTATAGCGATGAATATCTCATTGGCACCTTTTCCCTTCTTTCCTGTTCATTGAAGCAATTAGATGTAGGAAGGAATTGATCATGATCTCCTTAAAATAAAATAATGTTGTCGGTGGTCAGTCCAGTTTTTATTTTGTTTGTTTTTATGTTATAAGAGTATTACTAACTATGTTAACAATGTTTTGTTGACGTTGTTGGTTTACAGCCTTGTACGTAAACAAAAAATCTAAATGGACTATTGGGTCATCCAAAGTAATGTGGAGCTCAAAAAGCGCTCCTGTGTGTTTGTTGGTTTCTCTGGTGTCCCTTTAAAGTTGATTGTTTCCAACTATGTGATCTTTCCCCCAATGTTGGTTCATTGTGTTAAGTGTGTTGACGTGGTCGTTCTTGTTTTCATGTTTTGGTTTTTGTAACAGTTTTACAGGGAGACAAAAGGCAGACCCCACTTAATGTGTCTTAAAACTTGAAACAAAGAGAAAGACAAACAACAAATAACAACGCACACCAGGAGAAACAAACACAACGCAAGGAAGATGCACTGGAGGCATCCAGTGCACTCAAACCAGGGTGCTTGACCCAGGTAGAAGGCCACAACCAAAGTCACTGTTTTATTATTTGTTCTATATAGTTAAATACAAATTTATTTATTTTTATCAAAATACCAATAACCAAACTCTTATTAATAGATATGGCAGTTGATGCCTAATTTAATAGTTCTGATTTTGACTTCAGCTGATCATCGGATGTGTAAAATTGTTATGAATTTAGAAATTCACTTCGGTGG
Source organism: Galaxias brevipinnis (assembly GCA_036023535.2). NCBI lineage: Eukaryota > Metazoa > Chordata > Actinopteri > Galaxiiformes > Galaxiidae > Galaxias > Galaxias brevipinnis. Next base: position 13,320 of record JAVQIZ010072513.1, read on the forward strand.
ATGAACATCTTTAAAATCATTTATTATCTGAATCTGTCCATGGAAAGAAAGTAAGTTCTGTATGGACTAGGGTTGACCAAGTCTTTAGATCTTTTTCAAATAAGCCACAGTTCAAACTTTAAGTAAATAAGAATCTTGTGAATAACATTTACTTAAAAGGTGGTTTGTATACTTTAAAAAAATTCTTACATAGAAGGTAAACGTGTGATTCATAAATCTTTTTGGTAATTTATGTTATCTGTAACAAAGCCAGGCCTAAGATCCTGTTGCCTGTCTGAAACACAGATACGTGCCACCAAGATTATAACCAACTCAGACCACAGAGAGGCACTATTAAGCCTTTAAACTACATCAGCTGCAGCCTTTTACTTTCCCTTTCATGCATTTACTGTATTGCTGAATACATTCCAAGATATTAAATTCTCAGAAATGTTTATGATTAATATAAATGGATCATCGAACGGTACCATTTGTTGAAAACATAACATTATCATTGAATGATTTCCGACATGGTGGAGGCTATCTCCATGCCCACGGTGGGAAAAACCCAAACACAGCAAGGGTGCCATAATGCCCCCAATAGCACACTTCCTGCCCACATTTCTTCCCTGTTCCGCAGCTTCCGCAAGTCCCCCCTAGCAGACCTATGACTAGAAACATCTCATGTTTGTAGAGAGACTATGCTTTCCCAAAAAGAAAGAAAAATGTCAAATAAACGACACAATTAGGAGCACTGTATTAATGTACGGTATCTACCGTATGGAAGGATGGATCTATTGATCTTGCTTAAGGAGTAAATACTAAATTGAATACTAATTCATTTTCACAAATATTAGAGTTGTTACCTGTTTATTACTATTATTGGTTATTTTTGTCTCGAAGACTAAATCACATACTGAACAACATGTATTTTCACCACTCTAATGAGGGTGAAATACTTTTGACCTCTATTTATGAATACAAAAAGTGCATATGCAATAACGTAAAACAATCCCTCTGCCCCTCGCTCTGTGACGTGTAGAACGATAGACAGTATGCCAACATTTATTCAAAGTCCCAGCCCATTTCCTGCAATGTCCTCTCGACAGCTGAGGATTGCTGCAGCTAACGCACAAAACAGCAGGCAGGGCAGGCTCCAAAGACTGGAGAGCTGCCTGTCTGAGTTTTGGGCTCACTGTTATTGTTGATAATGCATAGGCTGAGTTACTTCATATTTGCCTCACTTCTGAGCCAACGGCTAACACACACTGCCATATCCAGATAGCACATTGCCAGTTACAATAATTCCTTAAACCTGAATCCCTTGGTTTCACTTTGACGTATAAACTTCTTCCAAAGCTTGTTCATTGCACGACTAACTTTTCAAAAAAGATATATAATTGAAGACAATTAACGCTATGGAAAAACCTCTGTCTCTCCGAGAAGTGAAGGCAAACCACTGAATATGGATAAATGTACATAAGATAATCTCCAAGACTCTACAGAGAGAAATGTTACTCAACTAATGTGCTAGGCTTTGTACAGGCATTCCTCCGGGGATATAGGAGGTACAAAAGAAGAGTTTGTTTCCTTGGTTGAAAGGATTAATGCTGAGCCCTGATGATTGCCATGCCTTGAAAAAAATAAGGGAATATATGCAACTGTATACATATACATGTTTGAAGTATCAATTTTGTAGAGTGAATGACCATTTCAACATTCCGTTTCATACTTCCCTTACATGTTAGTACAACGTGTCCAAAAAATCTCTAGCTCTACATCAGTCCCGTTATTATCCCTCCTAATGCATAACGGTAGATCCACAGCCAAAAGCATGCAGCTATTTAGCATCAAGAATGTTGCTTGAGACCAAAAGAGAAATCCTTAATATAAATACAGTGGTTGTGTCACTAGTACACAAGTTCCTTTCGGGTTACTATATCTGTCTCTCAGGCTCCCCGCTAGGTTTAGGGTCTATATTTGTAAAGACCAGAGCAACATCACGGTTAATGTTGGGCCGTGTTTGCAGGTAAGCAGCGGAACGACTGGTGGCAGTCCGTCTCTTCTCAGTCAGGGCTTTCATCAGCCTTGAGCGGTAGTGATCCCCAGCCAAGAAATATAGAATGGGGTCAATGCAACTGTTGACGCTCGCCAGTGGCCTCGTAATCTTGTAGGCAAAGTTGACAATGTTGAGAGATTGACAGTTAAGATCCAGCACTCTCGAGGCGTAGTAGAGGGTCCGCGTGACATGGAACGGCACAAAGCACACAGCAAACACCACCAGCACCACTATGATCAGTTTGATGGACTTCTGGCGCGACGTGTCACCCTGCTGGTTGGCGGACAGCCCGCGTCTGGGCCGACACAGGGCCCGCGCCATCAAACAGTAGCACACCATGATGACGGTGAAGGGAAGACCGAACAGCAGCACCATGACGGCAGAGCTGTAGTTGACGTAGTCGTCAAACTGCTCCTGGTTGGTGGTGTCGTGGCACAGCGTGTCGTTGTCCCTCTGAGAGGTGGTGACGAAGAGGATGTTGGGCACCAGGCAGGCCGTCACCACCGCCCACACCAGGCCACACACCAGGTGGGCATGGCGCGGCTTCACCAGGGTGAGCATCTTGATGGGGTGGCAGATGCCCAAGTAGCGGTGTACGCTGATGCAGGTGAGGAAGAGGATGCTGCAGTAGAGGTTGGCATAGAACAGGAAACGCACCACCTTACAGGTAGACACGCCGAAGGGCCAGTTGCTACGGTTGGCATAGTAGTAGATGAGGGTGGGCAGGGAGAGAACATACAGAAAATCTGACAAGGACAGGTGAAACATGTACACCGTGCTGGTGTTCCACGGACGCATCTTGGTGAGAAACATCCATAGGGCTACAGAGTTAAGCACAAAGCCAACCACGCAGACAATGCTGTAAGACACCGGCAACAGGATGTATTTGAAGTCCTCCTCAAAGCGGCAGCTGGAATTGAAGTATCCATTCACGGACTGGTTTATACTCCCGTAGCTGATGTTAAATGGCGTCATTGTATCTTGAAAATGAAGGATACAGAATTAATAAGCTATTATATATGAAACACTTTTATTTCAAACACAAATGATAAAAGTTGCACCAACAAAATATAAAGGTTTTCTTATTCACTAAGATCGACAGAAACGAAGTAGCAAATCTAACATTAATAGCATATTTTCGTGAGTTCATTCGCATGCCTACATATTTGAGAGCTTAAAAAGTATCACATTGTTAAAATTATACGTTATGCTGACTGTAACCGCTTAGGTCATTTAGCCTTACTTGTCCGATAACGTAAAAGCGCATGTTCCTCAAGGTCCATGAAGAAGGGACGCGTATCATCAGTCAACCTGTTAGTTACTATGCGACTTACAGCCTTATCCCCAGTGTAGTTTTTAAGTATTTAGGCAACTTACCCAGTACGATCTAATAAAAAGTTTGTGTGCTTCAATTTCCAAAATATACACAGCGACAGGCTACGTATGCCAGGGAACGTTGTCCGTATAGTCCACTGAATTGAAAGGAGAACGATTAAGTAGCCTACACTTGGCTGGGCGTCCCATGCACGAAAGGAGAGATTGTCAATTACATCTTCTTGACCGTCCCTCCTCAAAACCCACATGTGGCCGCAGAGGTATATCCTATGTTAATATTCTGTACGATACAATATATGTTTTGCTCTAAATAACCCACCTTTACTGGCCTCCATAACTATTTAGCAGACATTGATGGATAGACTGTCTGCTGAACTGGGAAGTGGTTCTGCGGAATTCGGAAGGCTAAGCCAAAACTTGCTACTAGCCAAAACTACTTGCAAATGTCAACAATGAGCCATCAAGTTTTTAATAATTTGAGAGACAGAAGTTATATAGCGCCTGCTTTCACCAATTATCTCCACTACAATTACTATTTTGTATTTACAATTTTTTTTTTTTTATTATATAAAAATGTTAATTAGTTGAATCTTTTAACAAATATGTTTGCTCTGCAGGCATGATCAAATATCTTTCTATGAACACATACAGTATAATGCACTATAGCCTATATAGTCAGGAAAGAGTTCTGTAGTAGTTGGCTTGTAGCATTACCAACTCCACCAAATAATTATTTCTTCAAAGCAAATGGAATAATGTTGCCCTGGCTTTAGGATCTCTTGTCATGCTCCCACTTGGCATTGCCAAAGAACACCACAATTAAACAGAATAGTTTGCGGTTCAGTTTGATGGATAGCTTGCTATCTCTTTCGAGATATCCACGTCATGTCCATAAATTTGCTTGGGATCTTGTGATCAAATCATAAAAAAATTGTGGGCGGGTGCGCAGCTTTTGCAGAGGTATACAGTGCAGCTTGAAGAGGGCCATACTAGGTCAGATTTAACTAGTTTACTGTTTCACTAAAAGGAGGTAGAAATTCAAGAATATATACTGTTTAGTTGTGTAATACAAAAAAGGCTCTCATTACAGTAAGATATCAGATGTCCTCCTGTCTGCCAACCAACATTACAGGGCCACACTGGGGAATGTTTACCACAAAAGGGACCTGAAAAAGTAGGAAGTCCGAAGCAATGCCCAGAAATGAGTTCACCAGCATCCAAAAAGACAAGTAAAAGGTGTCAGTGTTTCCTGGTAAAGCCTAATGTGTTAACTGTTTTCAGCCTGCATGACCTCTTACAGGAAATAGTGTAACTGACTCAGTGATTAAAAAGAAAAATCCTAAAATATTAATTACTAATTGTCAGCCAGATGTAGATGCAGTTGTTACTAGTTTATTAATATGAGTGTTTGGGATGTGTACCAATGAGCACTATAATACTTATTCCTTGAATCTTGAGCTGAGCATTCCATATGATTTGTTCTGCATTCTTTGGACACAGGGTGCCAAAGACATTCGAGGTCAGAAAAAGTTTGGAAAGGATCCAGTGTTGCATTGATGGCTATCTCCTCTCCTTGTCAGCCCACTTCCACAGAAATGGACCCCTAGCCCATAGAGTAAGTGCTGTGCCTTGTCCTGTGTGCATGTGGGCCAAACTCTTGTTGGCTCATTGACATGGAATGTGTGTGGGCCTCTGATGCAGCACTTTCCCAACAGGAACCCACTCTGTATTTTTGCAAAATTTAAAGCAGAGAGACAATGGACCTCCATGTTTATTACTAGTTTGCAAATATTTGGCAAAAACAAATTGAAAATGGGTTTTGACTTAGAAAACAATTTATGGTATAATCCACTCAAAATAGTGGACTTTGTAGCCATTTGCCAGTGACCAATGTGGATTGGCTTAATGAGTAGAGCTGAGCAGCCCATTAGAAGACAGGTTTGTTTAAATGGTCACTGTCACATACCTACTTTAAGGGAGCACACAGGGATATGTTGGTACTTGCTTTAATGAGTAACTATCCCCACACAGGTACACACTCATACACACACATACACAGAGACACAGACACATTTACTTGAACCAGAAATGTAGCATTGTGTTGTATGTTTACTAAGTTAGAACATTATGGGAGCTGTCTGATATTTCTGTTTGCTTACGTCATGGACATTTCCTATGTTCAGTTACGAACCTCTGTTGTAAACAGACACTTTGTACCTAACTAGAAGAAGAAAAAAAAATTTGTTATTTTCTGCAGTCATGCCAAAAATGAACCTCCTGGAAAAAGCCCTAAAGTCGACATGTTTTTAAAAAAAAAGGATTTGGAAAAGACAACTCTTATTACAAAAAAGTTTGTCTGATTTAAAGATAATTTATTTTAGCTATTTAGGTAACTAGGCAACCATTTGTTTTGCCACTGTTACATGTAATACTATCATCATATCAAATTAACACTGACAACTCGTTCTGAATTGTTTTATAGCTTTATAAGAAGACAAAACAAACATGTATGATAGATACAAGCTGGAGTCCCTTGGCAGACTAATCTAATATTAAACAGATGAACATATGTGCACATTATAATGTAATGTTATGACAATGTTTAAAATAATATTTGCTCATATTTTATTTATCTAATTGACATGATACTAAACATTATGCTGGAACTGAATGAAGCAAATAAATAGCTAAGCAACACCAGTTAGTTATACTTCAGGCAGTATATCATGAAGTGAATTTCACTTTCCTCGTCATTTAACTAATATTGTTCAGCCAACGGATGCTCTGTACATTTCTGTTTTAAAAGGCAGTAAAAATGTGGCGCAGGGACATAGGCCTTTGATTAAGTGCAAGATAGTGATAGTATAGAACATTAAACACAAAGAGATGCAGTGAGTCCTGGGCATTACCTATATGACAAGAAGTAACAGCAAATATGTACAGTATGGCTTTCAACGACATGGCTTTCAGCTAAGGTTTTTTCAAGCATAGTGGTAGGCTCAATACAATTAGCCTCTAGTGCTCTGAAAATGGGGGACTGACCTTCCAGGTGTCACTTGGATGTGCACTGGTGTGCCTAACTTTGAGTAAATGTTTTCATAAAAGGTGTAAATGCACAGACACAGGACAGAACAGCCTATTATTATATGAGCATTTAATGGGATATGTGCCTTCCCTGTTGTATATGCAAATACAGCAAACTATCATGACTGTTTTGACAGGTTACAGTAACTAAAATGGCTGGCATATGTCATAAATATCCATATCTACTCTATCGTTTTCTTGATTCCAACTTCTGCAACAAATTGAGTGAGATTCTAGTCTGTGCACCCCAATGTTAGTCCCAGATCCTGGGCAAGTTCTCCAGGATCTTGCGGCGGTGTGAGGGGTTTGAAACCCCGGCAGCAAGCAAATCCTCTTCTGTTATTCCACTGTGGAGGGGTAAGCGTACATTCAGAATATATTTTTTTTTATTGCATTCATTAAAGCTATTTTTTTTTACATTTGGCAATGGTATGCAAATTGTGCCATTGGTTTGTAACCGTAAAAATTTTATTTGTAACTGAAGGTTATTATTAGTTAAAGTTAGATTTGTATGGTTACAAACCAACCAGAAATTTCTTTCTAAATTGGAATGAAAAAAAGTGTATTCTACAAATCTTAATTTGTGATTCTTACCTAAAGTAGTCAAGGTCATCCCAGCCATGGAGGCTCAGTCCCAACGTGTATTTCTGGAGTCCCAATGTGCTGAGGAGTTCTCGGACTGTCTCTGGCGCACCATCGAGGACTGACACCTACCAATCATGATGTGGAAATCAAGGAAAAGTATGTTCATACTGTCACAACATCACTTTTACTTTAAAGTATTTTGTATGTTTATAAAACTTTTATGTTGCAAACCATAGCTGTTTGAGAGTATATATGCACAATTCTAACCTACGCTCTAATTGTAATTCAACAAGTTTTCAGATTACCTATCAATCTCCGTTAAAATAAAGCAATACAGTATGTAACCATATATGTTCACCTACATCCTTCTCCCAGCTGTAGCTTCTCTCTGCAGCTAAGTAGTAATCGTCCTTATGGCTTGACCTCTGGCTTGGCATGGATGGACCTCTGTGTTCAGCGGGGAAGAAGTCCACCTCGCTGAGGGACTTGGCTATCTGCAGCGCAGTGAGGGAGTTGTCCCCTAAAAGCCCGGGCCGCGGTTCCACCAGCCAGGGAGCTGAGGCCTGACAGTGGGGGACTCGCGTGGATGCATAGGGATCCAGAGACGGAGGCTTGGCCCCATGGGAAGGGCTGGCCCGATCTCGACGCGGCCGAGAAGCTGGATCTCTCCTAGCCGTCTCTCGGATGATGGCCGAGTGATTCATGTACAAGTTCTTCAGGTTCTTCACGGGCAGGGCGGAGTTATAGGCTACATTGCTTTTCCCCGCTCTCGCCTGCTCCTGGTACTGTGGAGCGTTACCACTCAGGCTGGAAGGACGGGGGGAGAGTTCTTTGGTGGGGAACAGCTGATAGGAGCTGTTGTTTTGGGCTGGGTGAAGATCATTGGTGGATGGGTAGTGGGGCAGTATGGCCGGGATCTCGATCTCCGTGAAGTCCGAGCGGCGAGGTGACTTCTTGTCGTAGCCACGCCCCCATGAGAGCTTGGGGAGCTGCAGGGCCTCCTCACCAGACCAGACCACCTGAGGGTCCCTGCATGGAGGCGGAGTCTCCTCCACCCCTCGCAGCACTGACACGCCCTCAAAGATGAAGTAGGCAGGGTTAGTGTAACTGCAAGGCAGGGGGTTTGGAGGGTTGGCTGAAGATCTAAAATTCAAACAACAATGCAGATGTCAAATTTCATTATAGCTTGTGATAACGATGAAGCACAACTTCAAATGTAACTTTGTAGAGCAGTGGTTCTCACCGACTTATGACTGCCCTTGTGGACTGAGGAGACAAACGCCCCCTCACAGGCCCCTTCTCATCCTTCGCAAAACAGAACCAATCTGAAAAAGATAGCAAGATAATCACAGAAAGGTAGGATGGGGGTTTCTGGGTTGTTTGTCTGACGTAACGGCAACATATGAGTTGGCCCATTGTGGCAGTTGGCTGTATGTGTTGTCATGGCACCTGACCTGGAAGTCATACGTCCCCCCTCTATGCATTCTGTAGGTCAAGATGCATCTGGTCAGGATCAGTCAGATGTCAGCCACAGCCCAAAAGAGGAAGCAGAGCCAGAGACAAGCAAGGGCAAAGCTAGGCAACGGGCGGATTGAGGAACCAAATAGAAGAAGCAAAAGGGAGAAACGCCAGGACACCAGAGAGGCTGGGTTGGGGAGAAGTAAGCCCAGTAGGAAGTGAGAGTGCAGGCATGAAGGAGGACTGTGCGACACACCATAGGTTTTCTCCCTCGTTCCTCGTCTGTCTTTGGGCACGTGGATCCAGACCCTGCCCCGGATGGAGCCCATCTCCTCACCGCGGTGGCTCAGAAACGTCTCAAACTGTTCGGAGGCCCCAATGAGGGAACGCAGCGCCACACAGCACTCACCTACCACCGGAAGATAGCAGAGGTTATTGCAAATTGTAAGGTCAAAGGTCAATGGAGATCAAGAATTGATGGAGGTCAAAGGCCATTGGTTGTAAAAATGTACCACAGAAAAATAAATGTATGAAGAAGAGTGGTAAGGAGCAGTAAGGGGAGTATCTAACCAACCATATGACTCGAACCCGTCACATGACTTGACAGACAGCAGCAGGTGCTGGTCCTGTAGGTATTCCATATCTGAGACAATTGGTAGAAGCTGTGAATAAAATACAGGGGAAATGCAAGTTATTTTGCTATATAGTTTAGCTCTGAAATCATTCCAAACTGATATGTATTACCTTAGGAAGTTGTTTAGAAGACCATCCCAATTTGAGAAACCCGGGCACATCACAACCCTGTGCGTCATTTTCACTCGAACGCCTAGTTTCTGTATAGAAATACATTTACTTCAATAATATGGCCACAAGGTACTTATGCATTTATTTAATACATCAGATTATCCTTCAACTTTAGCGAACCTTCAAGACAAGTTGAATCGAACTCAATGAAAAACTTGGCTTTACTGGCTGTTTTCACAATGGCTTCAATGCTTTCCAACTCTATCCAAGCCTTCTCCATGTTGCCATTGGGGTCTGTTTGATAGGAATGACAGACGACAGGTGAATGAGCTACAGCAATGACAACATTGAATGACATTGATTGTGTGTGTTTGAGGATCACTAGCCTCACCTGTTTTGGAAATGAACTGCGAAGTCACTCCTACTTGGAATGTAGCAAAAACTGGTGAGTGGTCACTGGTGAAGATATCATCTGTACAACCTTGGGGAAATATTTGGTGTTATCACGCTAGTTATCATTCATCAATACCATACTAGTTATTCTTTTGTGCTGTTGACTGACTATATATGGTTAAAAGCCACCATAAACACAAAATCACATTCATTGTTTGTTTATACGACCAAAAAAACCTATACCATATGATGTGCAGAGGATGTAAGTCTCTGGGTAGGACTTCCACAGAATCCTGTCACACCATGATGGCACGTTGATACGAACCTGTAGAAACAGAATTAAGCATGGGCACTTAAAACTACGTCTGTGATGTTGTGTAATATAATCTGTAGGGAAAGAGTTTGCATTCTTGTTCCACTTGTGCGGCTGTGCTCGCCTTTTATTTTTAGAATTCACGACAGCTGCTGTTAAACGGCCTTCTGCATATGGTGGGAGGCAATATTTATATTAAGACACCTATATATCCTGGTCTGAGGGCTGGGAGGAGATGTGTCTAGCAAACTACAGAGTAAAAAATTCTGACAATCACTTGCCTATTGGCACTGTTAGTCATTTCACAATGGAAGATTGAACTAACAGGATGACTCACCCCAGAGCTCTTGTATTTTTCCCACAGGTAGCAGTCTCTGGACCCCCGCTCATAGCGATAGGTGGGTGGAAAAGCAATCTTCTCTTCCTCTTAACCAGGACAAAGACAGAATTGGAGCATGGTGGTGGTGGTGGTGGTGGTGGTGGTGGGGGCGGGGGCAGGGAGAAATGGACAGAATTAACACAAGAATCAGATGGAGGAAGGAGTTTCTTTTGAGATTAATGCAACTGCCTCAAAGCGCAGAGGCAGTCATTAAGTCATACATCTTAAATATAAAGTTTTTTATTACGGATAAACAAGGGGAGTATGCAACTTACTGAAGTTGAGGAAGGCTTTTCTCTTGTGTCTCTCTCTAGTCAGCTGATCTGCACACATGAGCTCCTCAAACTCCCTCTTGGACACATGTTTCAGAATGTCCTGAGATGCAGTAAGGGGCGAGGATTAAGTATGTTAATAAAGATTATGTGGAGACGCTGTTGGAGAGGTATACAAAGTGCCTTGTTATGTTCATGGGTGAATGGTTGTGTGTACAAATCAATTAAGGATATTGCCCACTCGCAAACAGAAACCCACAGTGAGCGCACACAAACACACCCACACAGGTGTGCGCACACAAATGCACGCACGCAGGTCTGTGCACACAAACACACCCACACACGCAGGTGGAAATATATAAGACACATGACTCGAGGCCGCTTACCTGCACATCCAGGTCCAGTCTGTAGTTCAGGTCTCCACACCAGAAGAGGTGAGCAAAACACAAGCTGAGGTCAAAGGCACTGTGCTGTTTGTCACCAAGGGACAAGAGCCGGAGAATGTCCACAAAGTTCTGGTTCCTCCTGATAAAGACCAAATATAATCACATTGATTTAACAAACCCCCCTCCCCACACACACACACACACTTATTGTGTACACAACAACTGAAAAGTACTCATCAGTCTTCAATCTGAAAACAGTACCTCAGGACTTTTTCACTTCCAGAGGTCAGACGGCAGTTCACAAATCCAAAGGAGGTCTTATTGAAGAGGAATGAGATTCCAACAGCTCCCTTGTTTCCTGAAACGGGAGTAGAGGCAAAACCGGATTTCATAGAAACCACATCATTTGTTTTTGTTAATCAGGCTGTGTTTGGCTATTGGCCATGGCTTAGCTTGTGCTTCTACTCTGTGTGACTGTAGAAACTGGTGGGGTTGTCGGGGACAAGTTGTGGCCTATCTGTGGGCTGGCCTACCAAGAGTGTTCCCCAGGCCCGTCTTCACACTGGCTGTGTTGACATGGCTGATGCGCCGTTCGTGCTCCGGCTTGACAAACACAGCCAACCTCATGTTCCAGAGGGACTGCACTGCCACCTGCAGGAAAGAGCGCCACAGTGCAGTTGGCTTAATGGCTCTGATCTACACAACTTTAGAAGTCAGTCATATACTACATGCGAGCACCATAACTCGCACTGACACCCTCTGGAACCTCTGCATGGCAGATAGTTAACCACAAAAGCAATGCTACTCACCTGTTTGTAGTCGACATGCGTGTAGCTGCGAAGGGTAGCCTTGACATGCTCGGTCCACTCTTTCTCCCCCTGAGGGTTCTCCTGAGTCCCCAGGGCATAGATGTCATGAGGGAGCAGGGCTATGGACTCGTCTGGGGTCCGTCCCAAACCACAGCAGGTCACCCACGAACGCAGACTACAGGGAGGACTGGACCCACCTGGGCGCACACGTTGCAGAGCAGACAGTCAGTATTATCAAACAGGAGCACGAGAGTGAATTGTTAACACAAAAGAAAGACTGGAAATTTAGAGCTTGCCGTTACCGATTCAGGCTACTAAGCATACCACTGTTGAGAAACCAGTTGAAGGGTGTGAGTAGTTAGACTGTTACCCATGTTCCAGGTCCCCACAAACACAGAGATGAGGTCTGGTTCACTCATCTGAGAGTGTCGTGTCTTCATCAGCTGCAGCAGCTGACAGAAAGCCTCCCGCTTCTGGAGGTCAAGACAGGGTCACGGGATAAAGCCATTAATGGATGTGACAACATTAAGATCCCCAGGGTAAGACTGGTGAGCTGGTGTGATAACCTTCAGGTACACTCGAACCCTGTATATAGGACAATGGTGTCTTACCCTGCCACTCTCAAACATCAGCTCGCATGGTGCATTCTGATGACTGTCAACCACCATGCGTACTTTGGCAGGACTGCTCTGGAACCTGACCAGCTGCAAAACTGACACACAGGCACACACAGTCAGACTAGGACATTCATTTCACACAGAGGACATTCACTCTGAGAAGATTTCACGAAGAATGGAGTTGTTTGTTTTTTGCCATGCTCTATCGAACTTTGGGGTTCCCTTACTCCTGTCATGTGAGACGGTCCCCACACCAAAGCAACCGGTCTTCTTATTAAAGTGGATGACTCCTGAGTCCACATCCACTGACACTGTCTGTCTGCCATACCGGGCCATCTTAACCTGGGAACAATGGGTGTAAATTGCTATCTACACGACTATTTAAGGAAATACCAAACAACAAAAAAGTGTGTTGAGATGACTTGTGCTAAGAACCTTCAAATAAAAATGCCCAGCCCCTCTCACCTGAAAGGAATGGATAGGTAACAGGGTGCTGTGGTTCTTGACCAGAGGAGCAGGTGCAGGGTCAGGGGAAGGAGCTGGCTGCACCGCCAGATTGTGATTGGTCACCGCATCCTGAAGAGCTTTTAAAACCTGCACGAGCAGAGATATTAATTTGATACATTATTATTATATATACAGTAAAAAGGCAAAAAATACATTTTATGTTGGCAAATGCTTTTGATTTGAGCAGATTAGCTTAAAGTAGTGTTTTCTGTGTGTGTGTGTGGGGAGGGGGGGGGGGGGCTTTCATACATACCCTCCTCTCTAAGGAAGACAGCAGACTGACCAAGGCTGAGATTTTACACAGCAAGCTGTCCATCTCCACTTCAGGACCCTTGTTCTGAAGACACAAATTTGAGCAGGAAACGTTAACAACCAAAGCAACATCCTGCTTGAGCTATTTGACACAGTGAGAGACGCTCTTCTTGAGATGTCAGGCATGTTTCTCGGGTGTTACGTTCCCTGATCAATTGCAATGTGTCGGTAAAGACGTACCTGCGCTGCAGTGCTCTTCAGAGGGCAGGTGGGATGGTCAAACACCATGGCCAACGTCTCTAGACTGGACAAGGTCAGATCAATCTCACTAGAGATCAGATCAAAAATGTAAGTAAGAAATAGCAATAGCATTAAAAACAAACATGTAAATACCATTGCTTTGGTTGTCAGCCCCCTTCTATCAAGGCTCCTACCTATTAAGTCCCTGGCATGCGATGCCTAGGGTGTGTTGGAGGTACTGCAGGCTGGTTGCCCCCCTGTGGAGCCCCTCCATGTCCAGTGGCAGCTCACTGCGCAGGTAGTCGCTCAGCAGGCCAACCACCTCCGCCGCCACGCTACCAGAACACGCAACCAGAGGTACCGTTTTGGTGTCATGCATTCACCTCGTAAACCTTCATTTCACTTGACCATAAAACGTGAGTACAGCAAGCACATTAAAACATGCAGCCCCTTATTACGATTATTATACAGGAAGTGTACTTGGGAGAGCTGAGCTCCTGCAGTCTGTGGAGGAAGAGCTTATGTGGGGCTGGGGCCGCTGAATGTGCCGTGGACAGCCATGTATTGACGCAGGCAGCAGCAGGTCTCTCCTCGTCACCATCTGCCAGGCCAGAGATAATAACCATGGCTTCCCATCACATTTGCTGACCGTTCCTGTTGAACTCAGTTCTATGGGAAGCACACTGTTGCTGTACATGAACATAGTGTGTGGGAATAGCAGCCTGAGGGAGTCTCACCTGAGCTCTCGTTCCCAGGCTCCAGGTCACGG
>JAVQIZ010072513.1:32500-71653 GCA_036023535.2 Galaxias brevipinnis
CCCCTTCCGTCCTACCTCCCTATGACTATTAAACTCAGTTAGTGTGTACAGTGTAACTATCTCAGTCTGTTGTCAGCAATAATCCAGAGCCCACCCCCAAACCACAACCAACCACTGTAACACATACAAATATGAAAGCCACATAATGTCTGCCTACACACTTCTTTTATGTATTACTCATAGTTTTTCCCTTTTTCTTTGCCAAAGTTTACTGGAAGTAACTTTCTACACATAAACACACACACACACAAGTACACATATCCAAACACATACAAACATTTGTCACAATTCCGTCTACAAAGTGACGTTTTGCACCTTACTTCTGATTGACTGCTGAAGCCAACTAGTCAAACATTTTCTTAAAAGTTCTAGTTCAATACTTTGGAGTGCGTTTTGGAAGGTACTGAGCCATAAAGATCTTAACAGACATTCAAACCCTAACTCCTCAGCTGCAATTGCCATCTACCTACCTGCCACCTGCCACCTGCCACCTGCAATGTTCATGCAGAGGATAAGGCAAGTAAAGCTGAGCAAGTATGCAAGCCAAACCTTTCCTTTTTACTTTCCTTCGGAATTCTCTGTTCTGGCCTAGATAACATTGAACCCAACCATAATCAGTTTGCGGTAGAAATGTGGAAGCAAACGAGAACATGTACAATTTATAGTGAGCAAGTTACAGTGTCTATGATTCCATGACCCTCATCACAGTGCGTCCTATCACATGTCCTATTCTCTTTAACCCGCTATCCCCCAAGTTGTGGAGACAGTGTATGTCCTATGAGCTCACACTCGCTTGCTCTCCATTCTGACCAGTACATTATTGGAAAGTGTGCCTTGACACAATTTAAACTCTTGTAACATTATCCCAGGGGATTCATTATTTGAAAACTGTTTTATTTTAGGATAAATTTAAGGGCTATTTGAATGTTTTACCATTATGGGCTTCATGCCGCGCCTTCAGACAGAAAATGGCGAGGAAACAAACTTTGTGCGGCTCCCAAATATTACAGATATCTGACATTGCGAAAGATGTGATTCAAACAGAGCTGGCAAAATAAACTAGAGCCCCCTCAATCAGATTTGTGTCACAATTACAACATAAACCGATAAACAGATTTAATAGCTAATTTAATAGGTTCCATTTCCAACTGTGTCCCCTGAATGTATCATGCTGTTGATTAAGTGTGGCAATTCTATGGTGCTGAAACTCATCAGTGTGCAATAGAGGGATTCTATTGTGCATCTATTCAGTGTGTGGCTAAAAGGGAAGTGGCTTATCTGTAAGTGGATTACATGAACACATTGACTGTAACCTCCAGCAGGTGAAACCTGCATAACACCCAAGAGAGCAAAGATTATGAGAAGAGAGAAAATAGATTTAATTCACTTAAACCTATGCGTAAGCAGCTCCTGGTAGCTTTACTGTAGTAAACAAATTCAGTACTGTCATGTGCTAACATAAAACTTCATGTAAAGTTAAAACTTAAAAAAGATTATTTTATTTTACTGATAATATGTATAGAATATGTATAGAATGGACATTGCATTGTGACTGAACGCTCTATAATTTAGCTTGCTATACTCCCAGTATTGGATTGAACCTGGATTAACCTTTTTAAGGGGGCAAATGTGAGGTGTGAGCAAAAGGTGATTTTCTGCACCCTTAAAGCAGCTCAGGATTTCCTTTTGAAGTCAACTATCGTGTAGTAAGAAGCCAAAGAACTTAAGAGGCTTAACCATTAGATTGCACAGCCAAGACCATGCACGAAGCTTCTCTCAGCTAGCAATGTGTATGAAACATGAAAAGTCGCAAGCCAGACCTTCTGTATAAAATGTTTTTTGTTATATGTACTGTAATTGTTTACTGGTATTGCAAGAGATTTGGTGAATGTTATGCAATTTCCACTTTGCATATCACCATGTTATAGTATGCGGTGGTGTACATTGAAGTTCTCGGTTTCAAACAGTGTTGACTTATTGAGATTTATTTCCATAAAATAAATTTTTGATAGGCTCGTGCCTGACAATACACATCAGCAGATCGATTCACATGTATTGACACCCTCAGGACACAAGCCCTAGTTTTGGGCTGAAGAGCCACTTGTCATCCTGGTAACCATAACATAAAAGATACCACAGTAATGCCTCTCTAACTCTGTCTGAGCCCTTGGCCATGGGAAGGACATTTGTTCCTCACTTCACCTTAGACATAGCACATGCCATATTCAACCTCAGATTATTGCTTATGTGTTTGCGAATTACAGTAACATTCATACTTGACATAGTTTATTTTCTCCTGGATAATAAATTAAATAGTGTGGAAATCAGCAAGCATTTCCCACAATAACTGAATTTCAGTCACCTGTTTTATAGAGGAAGAAATGCACGGGTAGGTGGAGAAAATGACAAAAGCAGCCATATGTGCCAGGCACAGCTCTTTTGCTGTGTGAGTATACAAAATATATATTACAGAAAGGATGGATAGATTGGAATGTACTACTGTTATCCCTCTCTTTCTCTCTCTCTCTCTCTCTCTCTCTCTCTCTCTCTCTCTCTCCACCGAATCACTGGGGAGAGCACTGTTGGTCCAGAATGAATGCAGACTACAAGACTCCACACAGGCAGTCATTGGACAAGACCACGTCCCTTCTTTTGATGAAACCCAAACAAGCACCCGCCCTAGTCTAAACATAACCCCACTCTATCAAACAAGGTACCACTCAAGTCAGTCCTAATCCTTTTAAGCCACACACTGTGGTTATTCTGAACAAAATTGTAGCCCCTAAAAGCAGTGGGCTAATGAATTAAGGCGATTGAGTCTATAAGGAGCCTCTCATTGCAGACGTTGCAGGCTCAGGGGAGTGCTGTGGGTTCCGAGAGGTCGAGGTATAAAGGTCTAGAAGAGATGGAAACGATTACAGGAGGCTACACAGGGACAGCAGCAGTCACAGGTAACGGACTTTCCTGTAAAGACTCATCGAGGCAATTACAGAGGAGGTACGTGAACTCATCCTTGTTTTGGCAACAACCCCCAGCAATTCAATATTAAAATTCACAAGATCATAAATAGCTGTTGTGAAACAAAAATAAATAGCTGGTGCACACCACAATGGACTTTAAAACATTCCTACATAACTTTGTGTGATTTTACTACTTCAATTATTAGACTATCTATTTCAATTGTATGAAAAACTTGCAAATCCAGAGTAGTTACGATACACGGACACATTCATTATTTTGTTTGTCCAGTTTCTTTTGTTGATGATTGATGACATTATTTACTGTCTTTTTTCGGACCTTGCACACTGTTCTATTTTCACCTTTGTCTACAGTGGAGGTTGGTTGATTTTACTTCCTTATAAATAATTACCTCATCATTCTTCTCTTTTTTCTCTTTTGCTCCTCTTCCTTTGTTTGTGACTGCAGTAACAACCACAGAGATGTCAAAGTGAGTAATGGTTCAAGTACATTGAAAATCATATAGTAACCAGCCCTGAATTAATGTTGCCACTTCCAGAATGCATTAGCTAACTTAATTGAAATATTTGGCCTGCTAGTATAGGTCACCCAGAAGCTCACAGAATGCTCAGGTCTCTTCCTGGCAAGTCACAACTTTGCAATCTAGGATTTTGTCACTCCTTGACTGACAAGATAGCGATCGATCCTGAGTAGGACGCATCATGTAGATCAGATTTGCCACGTTGCAGGACAAGTGATATATTTAAATTGGAATTTTACTTAATGGGAAAAAAGGTGAGGAATATACTAGGAGGAATTCTCATTAGAAAATGTGATGACGATAAATTTTTCATGCTTCATTTCGTATTCTTTTATGTTTGGATGGAAAATTTTTCTCATGTCTAAACTCTTCTACGCTATCTTTTTTCGCAGGATCTTCAAGAAGACAAGTGGCAATGGAGGGGTAAGTTGCCCAATACGTTTACAGTGACACTCTGGATGAACCAATTATGGAGCTATAGTGCTTCTACTGTTCTCTCGGTCTATTCTCCCCAGATAACCCTCTACCTGGGAAGGAGAGACTTTGTGGACAATATCGCCAGTGTTGAGCCAGTAGGTGTGTAATTTAGCATTGAACCAGAAATTCTGTTGGTGTGTGCACGTGTAAATCTGTGTGTGTACGTGTGTGTGTGTGTGTGTGTGTGTGTGTGCGTGCGTGCGTGCGTGTGTGTGTATGTATGCATATAGCTGTGATGTGTGTGTTTGTATTTGTACGTGTGTGCATTCACATCTGTACATATTACAAATTGTGTTTGTTTTTGCAGATGGAGTGATTAAAGTAGATCCGGCTGATCTTAATGGCCGTAAAGGTTTATATATTTTTTTCATTACATTTCATTTCAAGTTACTTAGATTTTTTTTTTCATGGGACAATGAAATATTTACCTGTCTTTTTTATGTCTCATATCTTTGCAGTATTTGTGTCAATGGCTTGCGCCTTCAGATATGGTAGTGATGACCTGGATGTGATAGGGCTAGGCTTCCGGAAAGATATCTGGGCGGAGCGTGTACAAATATACCCTGTCGCAGCTGGCTCCAAGCCAGCCATCACTCCTATGCAAGAGGCCCTCATGAAAAAATGTGGGGACCAAGGACACCCTTTCTTGTTCCAAGTGAGTGGAGGTTACACCACACTGTGTCAAAATGTGCAGTATACATTTTGGGATTTCTTAGTAAATGCCTCAGCATTTTTCTGCGGAGCTTTACATAGCAAGCCTAGATTTAGCAAGCAAAACTAATACTTATTAAAGTGCCTGTATATATTTCAGCTTCCGACAAACTTACCATGCTCTGTCACCCTTCAGCCAGGAGCAGGGGATACTGGGAAGGTCTGTCTTTCTTTACTATCACTTGTATCACTTCAATCTTTTCTATTGACTTACACTTGACACACTATTTTCTACTGCTCTCTACAGGCTTGTGGTGTTGACTTTGAGGTGAAAGCTTACATTGCCAATGATGCAGACAATGCTGATGAGAAAATTGAAAAAAAGTAAATAGAAAGCCTCAACCAACTCATACACGCATTGGTCCATATCATTTCATTTCACTGCGTTGTTGAAATATATGACAAATCTTTTACCTGATTCACTTCTTTTGTTTCCTAATTCCAAGGGACACTTGTCGCCTGATCATTCGGAAAATCCAGTTTGCACCGGCCAACAATGCTGCTGGACCCAAGGCTGAAATAAGCAAGCAGTTTATGATGTCTGACAAACCAATTCATCTGGAGGCCTCCATAGAAAAGGAGGTATGTTTAGGGCTACATATATATTATTGTCCATAAATTATTAAAAATCAAGCTTTATGAAGTACATGCTGGCTTTTTACATGCTGGCTTTCTGTTTTATTTCAAGCTTTACTATCATGGTGAAGCAATCAAGGTAAAAGTAAAAATCAACAATGAAACCACTAAAGTGGTGAAGAAAATTAAAGTCATAAGTGAGTAGAGACAAAAAACATTGTATAACGTTTTTCATAGTTATGTGACGCATATTAAATAAATAAATAATTATGATTTTCCAAACCAGTTGATCAGCAAACAGACGTGGTGCTTTACTGTGCAGACAAATATACCAAAACAGTTTTAAATGAAGAGTTTGGGTAAGACACCAAGCCTTTATGTCCCCCAAAGCTTATGAGTGCAATTAATAGCAATAGTAGCCATGCAATAATACAATAATTATAAAACAGCACTTTTCTTTTAAACTAATACAGGGAGCAAGTAAATGCTAACTCCACATTTGAAAAGGAACTCAAAGTTATCCCTTTGTTGGCTAACAACTCAGAAAAGCATGGTATTGCAGTGGACGGGCGGCTAAAGGATGAGGATACCAACCTGGCATCCACCACATTGTAAGTCTTGTGCCAAAGCCATTACAAGTAAACCAAGAGTCCACACCATTCATCAGGTGCAGTGACATAAGCTTGGGTTATACCGTCCTTGTATCATGGATGTAAATCCACTATCAAACTTAGAAAAGGAAAAAGAAAAATATTCTGTTCCTCAGGATCCAGGGTGAGGATAAAGATGTGAAAGGAATCTTGGTCTCATACAAACTCAAGGTCACCTTAATGGTCTCTAGTGGAGGGTAAGGCCAAGCTTCCCTTACAAAAACTTTGTATTTTTACCATTCGGAAAGTGCAAGAATTAATTATAATTTTTCTACTTTCAATTTGCAGCCTTTTAGGAGGCCTAACAGCTAGGTAAGTATATAAATAATAATTACATTTTCCTCTTTTATATTGCTGATATGAAATTAATATCGATATGATTTTTTTACATTTGTGTTTTATTTTCAAGTGATGTCTGTGTAGAAGTTCCTGTGATATTGATGTCACCCAAACCTGCAGGTGAGCTGTGGAATGCCTGGGAATTGGGATAATAACTAGTGTGTGAAAGTACCGTGATTAATAATAAAATTGCATTTGCTCAATTCTAAAAAATGTTTGCTTGTTTTTTTGCTCCGTTTTATGCATCAAGCAGAAGTGTAAGTATATATTGGACCACTACAACATTGATATTGACTTGAATAATTTCCATGTTTGTAAAAACTGTCCACTGAATTAATCAATATGAATTTTATGAATAATTTTGTGCAGTATGGTCAAGTAATTAATAGTGTGCTTGGTAAACATCTGAAATGTTTTTTTTTAATTTTTTGTTTATGTTATGTATTTATCAAACTGCAGCAAGCCAGAATAAACTACAACGCTACTGTGGAGCTGAGGTCCCACCTCACCAGATCAATGAAAGCCCCAGAAATAAGCTATTACAGAGAAGAAAGTCTGTTGATAATAATGGATCCATAACAATGGTGGAAATAATTTGTTGCAAATGTGTATTATTAGCAGGACATCTCAATTGTGATTAGTAAAAAATACCAACAAATGTATATGTTATGTCTTGAAGAAGTAAAAAAAAATAAATAAAAAAAACAGCTCTGGCAGATAGTGTTTTGTGGTTGCAAAAATAAATGATATATAAATCAAGATATAAGGCTATCTTTTAACTAAATCATAGTTAACACAATATTTTGGTGATCTTAAACCTGCCTTTTCACAATGAATTGGTGTATTGAACCATAGATCTTTGTTTGAAGCCACCTAAATGTAATTCTCTTAAAGCATTGCTGCTAAAGTTGCTCTTTTACCATTTTGTATGACTCCAGCTCTGATATCAGGCTGGAGTAGAGTCCCTTCTCCAGCAGCTGATTCAGGATATGGAAGGAGAAAAAACTGGAATACCAGAATACTTGCAGACACTGAGAGACAGAGGCACCCGGAACAAAATTATATTTGATGCCAACTAAGAATGGAAAAACTAAGATTTAGAACAGAAATTACTAAAACATTGGTGTTTTCCAATTAATGTCTGTCTACAACTCTATCTTCAAAGGTTTGAGTTATTAAGAACCTATTGCTGCCAGACAAAATAGACACTAACCTAACACCAATTGTCTGACTGGCGACCATTTATTGCGTTGGAGCCAAGGCAATAATAATAATTTAAAAAATCAGTCAGGCCTCTCAACTTTTTCCTAACTATACTATTGGTTTTTGTATTTGAAAAGTTTTACTTAGGTCGTGTAAAACACAAAGAAACAGTGTTCTTAGCAGGTCTAACTAAGTAGCCACTTGGTTGCGCTGTGTCATTGTGCAAAGATAGAGTAACAATAGCTAGTGACTAGTAGTTGCATACTGCCATATTCGCTCTCAGATATAGCGAGTACAGTAAAGACATCCCCAAGTACCCAGCTAGCTCTTGTTTATTTTTGATAAAGATGTCTACTACGACAGGCGGCGGAGAGTTCGGCAACCCATTACGGAAGTTCAAGCTCGTATTCCTTGGAGAGCAAAGTGGTATGTAGTGTTATAAAATTACAAAATTTGTCCGTGGGTTATTGAAAGTAGAAGCTAACCTAACGATTGCTAGCTGCTAGCTAGTTTTGATTTCATGGCCAAGGACTAAGAGTTAAAAGGGGTAATTTAAATGGACCGCTCTAACTAACTCGTTTTTAAATATAAAGATGTTACGGCCAGTGCCACTTCCAATGGTGAGGTTATATTTATTAAGCTAAATAGTGTTAGGAAATGGTTACTGTCGAAGCAGAGCGTTATTTGCAATAGCTAAGTTAGCTAGCTAAACGGAACCATGGCCCACTTTGTGAAATTGTGATGATGGTGCCAACGTAGGCAGCTAAGGAGTACGGTTAGCTAGCTAGAATTAGAATCACTTTTTAATTTTAGTTTTCCTGCAAGTCAACTTAACTGGAATAACTTGTTTAAAAATTCCAGATATTTGATGAGATGATACAGATAGTTTTGCCAAGGAAGGTTAGCCACGTTTCCTAGCTCAGTCTAACGTTTGTTGGCTAGTTGTGCTAAGCCACGTCTGTCGGTCCTCTAAGTGTTAGAGTCTAACGTAAGCTAAGCTAAGCTAACTAACGTTAGTAAGTTTCTTGACATTGTAAAAAATGTATGACTACTTGATACATTGACTACGATATCAAGTTACGTTTTTTTTACTATTACATAGATAAAGTTGGGGAGTTCCATGGCATGATGCCGTTATAACGTTTTTCTTAACGCTAGTCTTAATCTTCCATAACATCAGCACAAGTATTTCTACTCCCCTCCAGTGAATGAGTTGTGACTCCACCCTTATTGCCAGCTCAGCGTGGGATCATGGTCCACATTACACACACGCTAATATAATCGTTGTTGTTACATACTATCATGTATAGCTAGCTATACAACGAAAAAGCCTTCGACTCTCGTGCCTTCAAATACGTTTCCAATGATCTTTAGTTCATATAAAATGGTGTACTGCATACAATTCGTGTAGCCTACCATTATTCTTTTCGTAATATGTTATAGATCTGAATCTCTGTAGTATTAGTTGTGTCAGTGCAGTTCTGCCATAAACTCTTTCTAACAAAATCAGATAAGTTTTTGTTCTGTTTGCCTTTGCAGTGGGGAAGACTTCTCTTATCACAAGATTTATGTATGACAGCTTTGACAACACCTATCAGGTACACTTCATTTGCAAGTTTGCATGTCTTGTAAATTATGAATTGCATATATTTGTGATATTTTGTTTATTGTTTGTTGCTTATTTTTTGACTTAGAGGTAATTTTTTCTTGCAGGCAACAATTGGAATTGACTTTTTGTCGAAAACCATGTATCTTGAAGATCGCACGGTATGTACTCTCATAATTTGTTGTAAAATCATTCATATCCCTGTTCTATTTCTGTGTTAAACTTACACAATACCATGTCAAAACCAGAAATGTTGGTAGTTGTACTGTAGGTCCTGTGGGTTAGGGTTAGCCAAACAAGGCGTCAGTTAGTTTATGTCTATTAAAGATAGTAGGGTTATCTGCTAATTATCTAGGTTGTGTGATTGTTATCCTTTTGCCATATTATGTTGCACATTTAGTACTTTGCCATTCATTTTCCGGTTTTATTATTTGCGCCATATCATTTAGTTAATGTGTTTAGCATCATTGTAGTTGGCCATATTTTAGTTTCATCATCATTTATTAGTTTAGTTTGGTTTTTTGTCTTTGTCCATTTTTCCATCTTCATGGCTGGGTCAAAAAAATACATGGTTGACCACAGATTCGGCTCCAGCTTTGGGATACTGCCGGACAGGAGCGATTCCGCAGCCTCATCCCCAGTTACATCCGTGACTCAGCCGCCGCTGTTGTGGTTTATGACATAGCCAGTAGGTATCGTGGCCCTGCCTCGTCTCTTTGCCCCTCCCTTTGTGTACGCACGGGTAGGAGAAAGGGGAAGAGCATTTCAGCAGTCTGGCTAACCCACGTAACTGTTTCTCAGTGAGGAGTAGTTGGGATGATCTAGGTTTAAGGCAGCTTGTCTCTGAGGCTTAATATTTCCAGTAAAACAATTTGATACTTTTGGAATGCTGAGGCTCGTGTTAGGACTAGGAAAACCGCCTTCAAATGGTAGCAGAGGATCAAAAAAGCGATCATTCAATTGGTCTTATATCATTTGAATGATTTTCTTTACTTCTGCATGAAAAGTTAGTTTCACCTCTTCCGCCTGGCTTGCAATTCTTTTACGTCCTTCCTGTTTTATACTCTCTCTCTCTTTCTATCTTGCCCCTCTCCTCCTTTATTCCTCTACTCCTCCTCTTTCGTACCAATCCTTAGGTCCGGCTCCAGCTTTGGGACACTGCTGGACAGGAGCGTTTCCGTAGCCTCATTCCCAGCTACATCCGTGACTCCACCATCGCTGTAGTGGTTTATGACATTACCAGTGAGTCAGGGCTGAGCTCTAACCATAGGGGTCTACAGCAATAATGTAGTCATTAACCTCATACAGCTCTTGAAAAGCTGTTTTATTGTAATTGTTGCCTCAGGAAAAATATATCTAAAGAAATGTTGATACTCTGCAACCTGTTTCCCCCTGCTTTAAACCCCCTTTACCTTTGCTTACTACTAACACTTTGCTACCTCTGATTACATTTGTCCGTACTTTGAACAAGTAATCACTGCTTATTGTGCTGATTTTGTTGTGTTTAATGTTTAATCCTTCTGTATACTGTCTGTATGCATTCAAAAACACTTTTTTTTCCCTGTCTCAGATCTCAATTCTTTCCAACAAACCTCAAAGTGGATTGATGACGTCAGAACGGAGAGAGGCAGTGACGTTATTATCATGCTCGTGGGGAATAAAACCGACCTAGCTGATAAAAGGTATGCGGCTGTGTAAGACTGAACAGACAGATACTGAGGATTGCAGAGACAGCAGTTTTCCCCAATAGCTACTATGTTGCATATAGAAAATGTGGACTTTGTAATCCTGCCAATACCAGTACCTTCCCCCTCCCCATTTTCCTTCAATTGTTTTGCATTTCATCTTGATTTTGTTGTGCTATTCCTTGTTTACAAGTAACCCTGTCATTGCTTGTTTTGCCAGACAACATATACATTTCTTATTGAGTTAAACATCTAATATAAATACGTATTTAGGATACATTACCCATTTTATTATGATTTTATCATACATGTGTATATTTTGGTTATGCAAAGATTTCTTTTTTTTGCATTTTTGGTCTATATTTCCATGTTGCTTGGTTTTTGTGATTCCCAAATCCTCTGCCTCCACGTTTACCTCCATTCCCTGGAACCGTGGCAGGCAAGTTTCTGTTGAGGCTGCAGAGAGGAAAGCTCGTGAACTCAATGTGATGTACATAGAGACCAGTGCCAAGGCTGGCTATAACGTCAAACAGGTTGGTGTTTAGTAACCACTTATTTAGAATTGCACCGCCTAAAGCTTCCTAAATTAGTCTTGATTTTCCTTAGGCAGGGGAGACTTTATGACGAGTTAAATTTCTCTACTTGGTCATCATGTGGATCAGCTCACAGTGATGCTGTTGGGAATGAGTGAACGATTTACTATCATTGTTTCCCGCCCTTCCATTTTTATTTTTTTTTCTCAGCACAACTCCTCTCTTTCATCCCTTTGTCTGTCAGTGGTATAACGAGACTAACCCCTTCTTTCTCACTGAACCTTCCCCAGAATCTGTTCTGAGCTCTCTTTGTTTTGTCTTTTTTGTCTTCTCTCAATCTTCCCCTTTCTCTTTTGGCCTGTCCTCTTTTCGTCGTTCTTCTCTGTGACTCTCTGGTGCATCGCCCCCCTCTTTGCTCCCACCCGAGCAGACAGATTACCACGGAGGAGGGCGAGCAGAGAGCTAAGGAACTGAATGTCATGTTCATTGAAACCAGCGCAAAGACTGGCTACAATGTCAAACAGGTAGAGTCGCTGCTGCTCACTCTGGAGTGCTCAGCTGAGTCTGCCCTCCATCTCTGCACTCCTCTTTCTAATCCTCTTTCCTGCCTTGGCTCCTTTTTAAATGCTTTCTTAGACCTTAGAGTAATTTATTAAAAGTTCAAATCAAAGTTGTGTTTTTTTAAACATCCTCTATTTTTAGATACTTCACTGTTAGCTCACATGCACAACGGCATTTATTTATTTTTTATTGTATCCGGATTTTGTTTGGTTTGTCACAAATGTTTTGTGTATTTCGGTTTTTGCATGAATATGCCACTGGATATTTCTAAGTGTGACAGTTTGCCTTGATCTATTTAATTGAATAGTCATAGCTCCTAACGCTATTTGCACAGACATGCTTATGTATTTTGTCTTCAGTGTTTTTTCTTATCTACCTACAAATATCCTTATGCTTATAGTGTACAAATACTGTAAAATAACATGAGTAGAGTTGAACCCATATGATTTTTCTGTATGTCCCACAGCTGTTCCGTCGTGTTGCCGCAGCTTTACCTGGAATGGATAGTACGCCAGAGAAAAGCAAAGAGGACAGTATCCTTTCAAAAGCAGTTTTGGGAAACTTTCATGGAACAGTGCAATGTGTTTCATATTGATATGAGAAAGGTAATGTACGATGACTAACAATATTATTCCTTAACCCAGCATCTCTTAGTGATTGACATCAAACTGGAGAAGCCACCAGAGATGGCTGTTACGGAGAGCAGCTGCTCCTGCTAGTAAACGCCTCACCCCTCCACCGGACCAGCCTCCTCCCAACCAACAGCTTGTCTCTCAGTGGCCACTTTCCCACCCGTGGCATGTTGCCATCGGGAGGGAAGACCTGTCTTTTCCCTTTTCGACTCAGTGACTTTTCGGAGTAACCGTGTGGATGTGCTATTACTCTGTACTTAAACAGACTTATCTGGAAAAATTAAGGTAAAAAAAATGTTGTTAAAACACAGAATAGAGTAAATGCTGACATGTTCCAATTTTCATCTAACTGCATGGCATTATATAGGAATACAGACTGACCAGGTTAACTGCTTGTGAGTTATCACACCTGCTGGGGCATCAGTGCTGTCACACTTGTCATTGTTGTAAAATAATATTGTTTGAAATTATTTAAGTAATTCTGCAAGGTCATGGTGTTAGCTCTTCGATTCTTTGGTTTTATTACTTCCAATGGAGAGCTCATATGAGGAGTTTTAGTGTATTGTATCTATATAATAAACAAATATATGTTACTGATAAACTCCCCGTTTTGATATATGTAGTGGTGGAAGAGGTTTTCCCCATGAACAACATAAAGATCTTTTTGTCTTATACTCCTCTTTTGCCACAGTGGATAAAATCTATTTATCAAAGATGGTATATGGGACCATACATAACAAGAGTTGTTTTAAGGTAATTGTGAGTCTTGAACAGCCAAAGATAAGTATAGACAGTTGATAGACAAATGAGTCGTAATGAGACTGGTTGTATTTTTTGTGCCACCTTTGGGGGGGCACTTCAAAAGGGAAATACAGCAGAAACAACCAGTAGAAAAATTATAATACAATTGTTAGAAAAGGAAAACATCCTCAGTCAATTATAATAGAAACCTAGCATACTAACTTAAAACTACATGCAGACTTAAATTGGAAACAATAGCTTCTCAGCAACTAGCTATACGCATACTAACAACCCCGAATAAAGGAGGCTCTTTAAAGCCATGTCTGGGCCTTTTTAGAGAAGCAAACACTAATAAAAACATAATTCTCCCTTTACCACCCTTTCCATTTATTTATTGTGATGTTGTCGTTGCACTATTGCAGGAACAGCATGCTCTACATGCAGGATTTATAGACCGTTAAGAACACAGATGCCTTGCTTATTTGTTCACCAACGTTGTACACTGATTCAAGCCACAATATTGTAAAGA
Source organism: Galaxias brevipinnis (assembly GCA_036023535.2). Lineage (NCBI taxonomy): Eukaryota > Metazoa > Chordata > Actinopteri > Galaxiiformes > Galaxiidae > Galaxias > Galaxias brevipinnis. The sequence continues at coordinate 46,243 of JAVQIZ010072513.1, forward strand.
ATAAAGAGGGGCGTATGGCTTCATTGGTTGTTGCTGGTAGGTGGTTTTGTCCTCAGATAAAGCTATGCTTACTAACACGTTGCTCAGAGACAAAAGTTCAGTGAAGTTAGTTGAGCGTTTATTGCTATTGTGTAGGACCTGGTCTCACGTTTGTTTGTTTATTTTGTAACTAAAGCAAACATGATTAACATGTATGCTTGACCAAAATTGCAGATGTTGGCTCGCATGTGAGAAGGTAGTATTTTATTTATTGTCTATGTGTCTGGTTTTGACATTGTAAAATGTAGGCCTGATTATGTAGATTCTCTTGTTGCTTTGTTCACAATGCTAGAGAGGCCTTTTTAAGGTGTGATGTCACAGGAAAGGCTTCGCTGCACCCTGTTCCCTGGCACACATACACTGATAGCCTGCACATTCATTCAAACACAGACAAACTTGCCACATTTATCACATCACTACCACACATATTTGCTGTAGCCTGTTTTGTAATGTAAACATTTTAAAATGAATAAAAAATATAGATATAAGTATTCAATTGCATTGAAAACCGTCTTAACCTTAACAGATATTCTATTACTTTTCACTGACTGACTATTCAGCTCTCTGCTATTCTCCGGTGTCTCTGTCCATTTGAAATATGCTGTCTAATAGTGTTTAGCAACGTTTGTGTGAATAATGTACTATTACTGTATAAAAAGTAAAGTTACAGAAACACCGAAGTGTATCACAATAAAATAAAGTTATTTCACCAAAGCAGGAGTTTTTAATGTTTGGTATTATATTGTTATATAGAAAGAGTTGACAACACCAAAGCCTAACATTGCGTCCATAGAATCTTCTCACTGCGGTGACTTACGGTGCTGAGTCTTGAGACTTCGGCTTCTCCGGAGTTTCATGTTTCTAGAAAAGTAAAAAGGTGCATGGTAGAATGCCTGAAGACTTCGGATTTGTGTAGACCAATGATTATGTTACTCAGCATCACTATGTTCTTACAACGTATTCAAGGTATGCCCTTTCGGTTTTTCTCTTGTTTAAAAAATGTTATGGCGATTGCCTCTCAGTATTCTTTGAAGTGGTTACGCACGCACACGCGTTATTATTTGCTGTTACATTTATTTTTTGTGAGGCAACAATAACCTTTGCCTAAGGGGGTGCGGCCAATGACTTAGAATTTCTTTCTTTTTTCTTTCTTTTTTTTCACCGCTGTAGAACACACCTGAGATTGCTTTCAGAAAGTTGTGACGTCCGTGTTACCTGGCTTAGTACGTTCTTTGGTTTTAAGCAGGATGGGTCAGGAATTTGACACAAAAATCTTGTCTAACTTGAAATTTGGCATCATTGAGTATATAACGACTTCATTTCAGTTACGGTGTGGTGAAACTGCTAAAGCTATTTGTTTGTTTCGTGTTGGACAGTGATCGAATTGAACGACAGTTATATAATTTACAGCAGTTGGCTATATTGGCCTATTGCCTTTTGGAAATCTTTTTAAAATTATTTATGATGTCTCGGGGCACCAGTATCATACCAGATGAAGCAGCGTTCTCTGACTTCAGGAAACAGTGCTTTTCAATGGACAATTGGTATAGCAAGTATGACAGGAACGGAATGGAGGTGTGGGTCCAGGCTGCCCCAACTAATACAAAGGGAAGCAAAAATGTCCCGAAAGTTCACAAGATCAAGGTAAGTGGTACTTTATACTTTACTTGGGCGAGTTTTATTATAAACTTTATTATCAATGGCTATCAAATGTTGGTACTTATTTTTTGTGGGTTCAAATTAATTTAATAAAACATTTGTATTGACATTTTGTATTTTTGTCAAATGTATTTTGCGTTTGGTTTATCACTAACTAAGGCACCATGTAGTATAAATGCATTCTAAGACTTTGAGTGGAGCGTGTCAGTAATATTCATCGACCGTTTCTGTTTTTGTTATGTAAGTGAAGGGCGACTTTTTAATTGATACTTTCTCTATTGAATTTGTATTATTTAATTTCAGTGTAGGATGACCATAAACGATGTGTCGGCTGCAACCATGTACGACGTGCTTCATGATGGCCAGTTTCGTAAAAAGTGGGACCCAACCATGTTGGACAGTTATGACATTGCCCGTCTTTCCCCTAATGCTGATGTGGGATACTACTCATGTAAGACCGCCTATTTCATGTAACTTTTGAAACAGCTTATACAACATAACAGTCTGCTTTATTATACCTAAGCAATTGCAAGCATGCTGTTAGCCTGCTTGTTGATATAACTCCTGCAGTGTGAACAGGTTTAGTCTATTATGTTTTAGTAGGGCCTACTGATGCTTCCCACAAGGATGAAATATGAAGGCCTTTGTTTTGTGTGTATTTATAGTCAACAAATGAGTGCAAGTTGCCTGGTGTTGGCTCTCTTGAACTAAGGTTAAACCTGACAGGGAGAAATATACAAAGGCTTGCAATAAATGTTCCCTGTGTTCTTGTAGCTCTGAATTGTTTTTCTTCCCTTGGTTTTCAGGGGTTTGTCCAACCCCACTCAAAAACCGAGATGTGGTAACATTGCGTTCGTGGCAGGTGACGGAAAACGACTATGTGATCATTAACTTCTCTGTCAAACACCCGGTATGGCACCGCCTCGAGACTGTCGAACACATAGTAACCACTCCATGCAACATTCTTTATCTCAAACATACCATTGCTGTGGTGCAATATCATTCAATGTTTTTATGTAACCATATTTCACGTGCACTGATTTTGTAACGTTTTTACCTAATAGAATTGAAGCACCACTTTAAACCAAGCTATTGTACAGATGTGTTATGCTTTGTAAGAAAATTCAATGCTGTAGCATTAGCGATATTCTTTACTGATTTTGAAAGTATGTATCCCTTCACAGAAACACAGCCCTCGGAAAGACCTTGTGAGAGCTATTTCCCTGCTGACAGGCTACCTGATCAAGCCCACAGGACCCAACAGTTGTTCCTTCACATACCTCTCACAGGCTGATCCCAAAGGTGAAATGTGCAAATACGTGATCGAGTTGATTGTAGTTGCACTATCATACAATAGTTTGCTAAATCTGTATTTTGTTGTTGTAAGTTGTATTATTTCTCTTTGTATCTTTTTGCAATCCAGGTTCTCTTCCAAAGTGGGTGGTGAACAAAGCATCTCAGGTTTTAGCACCCAAGGTATGTGACTCATCTCAAACGCCCCCTCTCCAGGATTAGATTAAAAAGCTTTTTTGCTTAGTTTACTGTATAACTGTAGTTTAACTGTACATCAGTTAATATCTTGTGCTTAAACTGCATTGGATGTGATGTCCTTGAACTTGTACAATCTGTACATGGACTAAGTGTGGGTTTCATGTCTATTGAATGACAATGGTAACCATAGAAACTTGGCACAGTTGTCTGTCCTGCTTTTTTTAACAAAGACGTCTTAGTAAGAGCTGTCTCTGTCCTTGTAAAACTTGTTTGTCTGGATTCATACCTTTTGCAGCTTAAAATTATGTAGGTCAAGGTATACGTTTTGTGTGAAACTGAGATTGGGTGACTTAACATTTCAATATACACAGGATAGGATGTTATAATATCCATTATGCCATACTCCAAGATGAGCATAACCCTGTTGAATATAACCCTGTATTGGTCATTAACTATATGATCTAACAAAACAGTCCATGAATGTAATCTTTCGCACATTGAAATACATTGTTAGAAAGGTTGGCTAAACATGAGTAATTAAGCAATTATATGCATAGGCAGTAAAGGCAGAATTTACAGTTCTTCATTTGTTGCTACTACCGTGAGGCTTTTTATTCTTATTTGTATTCATTTGTATCAAAGGTGGAGCTGTGTCTGATAACATTTCTATGGCCATGATGTCTACATATTATTCAGTTAAAATCTGGAATCATATTGTTGACCAGTTTTATTTTTAACGTATGTATCGTTAAGGTGTGCCAGTATCCCTATGTCAGCTTCTAACCTCTCGGGCTGTTTATATCTCTTGGCTGGCTCCTCCCAGGTGATGAAGTGTGTACACAAGGCAGGCCAGAACTACCCAGAGTGGAAACAGCAGAACTCTCCAGACCAGAAACCCTGGTTGTACCCAGAGCAAAGCACCCTGACCATGATGGACCCCTCCGAGCTGGTGATCCAGAGAGCTGAGTCCCTGGAGAATGTTGATGAAAGCTCCTCTCTGGATAGTCAGGAGAACGAGGACAGCAGCTGAACAAGACTGTGCTAAGGGGATCCAGGCTAAACAGCTGGGTATACAAAGACTAGACGGCATACATACTCACACAGATGGTAACACTTGACGCTCTGAAGTTCAACCCCTCTCCAATGCACTTCACCCAAGTCTTACGAAAAAGAAACAAATTGAAAAAAGTTTGTTAATCCAGTTCTCTCTGATATTTGTCCCTTATCAAATAATGATATAGAGGGAATTAACTGTTTACAGCTAAATTGCCTAAAAGAGCTAAGTAAATGGCTAGTAGCAAATCAGATCAATTTAGCATTCTTGAACTAATCATCCAGTGTTTGCCTATGCTTAATTCTGACAATTTTCTTAGTCTGAGATGACTCGGTTTTGTTCTGTTTTTGCTCATAACTTTTCTATTTTTATTGCATCTGGTCTTTTTGTATTTTTCAAAATATTATTTGATTGTGTATGACATGCAAAAATGCTATTAGTGAAGTGAAGGTATAATTAGAAAAATGCAGTTGCTTAAAAGCATAAAAGTGACAACAGAAGTGAAGTTTTTTATATGTTGGTTTTAGAATTTATTAAACACTTTTTGATCATTGCTGTAAAGTATATTCACAGTAATGTGTATTATGGAGTTCAATGATATTAATAAGCTAATAGTTTATCAAAGTTCCCATATTTACTTTAGTGTTTCGATCTATTATGCAATCAGGGAGCGTACTCAGTGGGATGGTTGAAAATGTATTTTAAAAACTGAATGTACAATTCATCCTTTCTTCATACATCCATTTTGAGTATGTTGCATATCATTTTATTTGAGCAGTGAGGTTGAAGTGAATGATTTGATCCTTGTTTTTGTTGTATGATTTCCTGAAGGATTGGAGTTGTATTGATCTTATTAACTTGAGCTTATTTAATCTTGTGAAGTTAAAAAGAGAGACACTGAAGTGCTATTAAGCTCTTGAATTTGGTATTTTGAAGACATTTGATTGTTTAATGTATATAAATATCATATGGTGCACAATACGTTTTTGTAATCATTGTAATTTGCTGTCTTCCAAGTTTGACAGCCGTCTTGATTTTGTGAAGCAAGTAACACTTTACAGAAAGGTATAGCTTCAAAGTTGAACAAGCTGAACTACTTCCACTGGAACAAACTAGTTTGTCACTGGGTGTTGTTTTTACCATAACAGGAAAGGCTGAAACATAACCCTTACCATAAATTCCATTACAGAGCTAGGCAGGATTAACCTGGTTCAGGTGGAAAAAAATATTACAATGAGCTTATAGCCATGTTATTTTATAAAGCTCATTGGCCTAATATCTCTGAAGGCCACAAGATGTGAAGGCTTCACTATTATTAAATTCAAGTGCATGATAACTGAGCAATCATAGCTTGGCCCTGCAATGGAAGTAATGTTCTTATGTATATACATGTATAGTGTATGATTATGTTATGTATATTTTTAAAAGGAGGCTCAAGTCACACGTATTGAAATTAACATGGAAACATCAACATTTATTTTGTGTCGAGCAATTAGCAATATGATGAAATTACAGGAAGGGTAAAAAAGTGAGAGCAATTTTGATGACACAGCATTGAAAGGTTTTTTTAAAATGTCCCAAATACATCCATCCAAAAATGTAATCTAAATAGTTATTTAACTCATGCTCGTAAATAATTTCTTACTGATAGCACCTGACAGTATGTGTAGCACCACATACTACTTAAAACACGAAGAGTGACAGTATAAAATGAGAGGCAGGAAAATATGGGAGTTTGAGAGTGATACTTGAAAGTCTACTACCCTAATAATAAATGTTATTTAATAATACTCCAAAAGGTATATTGACACAGCTTTTAGAGACCAAAAAACTATTTCAAGAAAAAATATGTAATCTTGTGATGGCACCTTGAAACCTTATGATACATTATACATATCAACCAACTAAAATTAAGCCAATATTAATTTAAAGCAAGTTAGTCTGCTCTCATTCACTTAGCATTGCTCTATATGCTGTGGCATCAATTCAGTAACACAGTCTAGTGATTTTCTTTGGTTTCATTACTGTCACTTGTTTCACAAATAGGTCAGCAGCACAAGTAAAAATAGTTGTTTGTGTCAGTATACCTTTCAGAGAGTAAATACAAGACCAGAATTCATATTAGAGGTATCAATAAACATAAGCTATTTCTCTTGAAAATTTCCTAATATTTCAAAGATTTAAAACTACTACTATTCAAGTCCTTGGCCATTAAAACGTTTTTCTAATAAGTCCATACAATACTGCTGTACTTCGAGTACACGCACATAAATATTACAAAAGAGTAATGACCATACCTACCAAGCTAGTAAAATGTTAATTCAATTGGATAATGAGAAGCTACTGGAAACAAATTGGCATCATTTACACCGTATTGCTTAATTATAGTCTGAAAACCACAACATGCCTCTTCTCCAAAAATAATTAACGTGAGTCTTTTAACAAAATGTTAAGTGTAAGGGAGTAAAAACTGTCTGAAAGCATCTTCTCTTTGTTAATCTGTGAGCGCTTGAAAGAACATCCTCGTGTGCACAAGGATTTTTGTGGCGAGGAAAAGCTGATGAGAGCTTATGCAGTCCTGGGAGGAGTGTTGATGGAGTTCTGGGAGGTAAAAGTTTGACTTGGCCTCCTAGTCATAAGCCAGTCGTCCTCAGGCTCAATGCAGGGTTTAGGCTCTGGACTGTGAGATGAGGACTATGACCACCACTCTCTTCAAGGATGATGTGCTGCCATCTAGTGGACAGTTCTCTCCTTTTGTCTCTGGTAGTCTGGGAGACAGACACATGGAGCATAAATAGATATTAATCATCATAGATTTTTTTTTCCAATGTAATATGTACAATAAATATGAATAAACTTACTGTAGGGAAAAAAGCGAACCCTCATCAGAATTTCTCTGGCAGTTTTCAGAATCTCAACAGCCTACAAGTAACGGAACAACCATTATTTACCAACCTGCAACACATCTATTTATAATGGTAGGACAAATTGTACTTCAGGTAGTTAGCAGGTTCACTAACTCTTGAGTGTTCTATGTCCTGGAAGTCCACCTCATTGACTGACAGCACCTGGTCTCCTTCCTGAAGCCCTGCTCTGTGGGCATCCGAGTCCGGAACAACCTACCATCCAAGCACACACACAAATAACAAAACTGAGGAACAACTGGATAGACAGCCTCGTCTAGCTTTTACATTAAAATGGGAGGGAAATAAAACTGTAATAAGGGGTAGGCCTACTCTTTTGACCTTGACTATCCCAGTCCGTATCTCCTACTTTCGCTCTTGCTCTCTCACACACACCTTGGAGATGAAGATGCCTAGCTGTGACGCCTTGCCTCCCCTAATGTTGAAGCCCAGCTGAGCACCTGGAGGCTTCTTCAACACAACAGTGCGAGGCAGGAACTGAGAGAGCTCGTTATTGTAGTCTGGGTGGTGAATCCGCTGTACATGGATGGTACACAAGACACTGTTAGGCAAGCAACTGTATAGTCTACAAGAGACATCAAATTGGTCAGAGATCTTATACAACCCTAGCTCATAGAGCCCTCATAAATGCCTAGATTGTGTTTAGTGCTGGCTCTAATTTTGAGCTTTTTGAGAGGGTCTTAAATTAATAGAAAGACCAGATTAAGCCTACCGCACCTCCTGTGGGGCTATCCATGCTGGGGGACTCTCATACGAAGGCAGGAACACCACAGGGAGCTGGTAGTCGTCGTACGGAATCTTTTGGTCCATTGTTAATAAAGCTTTCTCATCAACATAAGCATATGTATGTATTACATTAGTTGGCTATCGAAATAGGACAAATGACACCGTAAAAGCAAGAGAAAAACATTCAGAATATAGCAAGTTCGCTAAGCAAGGACCTTGTCCAGAAGCTGTTAAAAATAGCTATTATTTGACGGATACTTGAAATAGGACTTTAATGCCATCTATCTGTACATAATAATACATCGCATTAACCTGAAATAGCATAACCAAGCCATAGTTAAATATAAAGTCTAACAGAAGTACGACAACAACATTACCAGTTGAAAACAAGCTAGCTAGCTACCTTGCTAGCATTTCCCAGTCTGCATCTAACCCTCTGCGCATGCTCCACATAATTAATGGGGATCAACAAAGTACAGCACCACCAAATCCGTACTGTAGATTTGGCCAATTTTATCAATGAACTCCAGAAATTCTCATTTTAAAATGTAATTATTTTTACTTGTATGTTAAGTATTGCCAGAACGAAATGGTAATAAAATTGTATTCTCACTGTTTTTGCATTTAAAGGACAAATATTTAAGATTACTTGCAAAGCCATCCGTTTTTCCGTAGCATTAGAATATTAAAGAATGTAGGCTACCTGGCAACCAACCAATGGCTTGTCCTACATAAGCACTTGACGACAGTACAGTGTTCACACCTGTGAATTGATGCATGATCAATGCGTACATTCCCGGTGTCATCACACCGGCTTCAGGGGGAATTTGACAATCACGTGCAGACTAGAGCTAAGTGAAACAAATTCGAGCGCGTACAGTCTGAGAATACTTACAGTTTATTTTACTCTTTGTTTTGTGACTTTTCAAAGTATTTAGGCCTATTTAAAGAGTTTATTCTATAGGCTATTTAAATTCGCCTAAGGCAACCTTTGCCTTGCATTAATTTAACACTGCATTATCGACTCTATGCCTCTATCAGTCTGATAATATTGTCTTCATAAGTCTAAAAGAAACTATAAAACCAAAAAAAGATTATACACAAACAATTCGAGTGCATACTATTCGGATTATGCTCCCTCGTATTCTAATCTCCTCCCATTTTCTTCCCATGTACAACCCCCAATCTCGGCACCCATTCATTGGATTCATTAACATTCCGTCCACGGTTTTCCAATTGAATTGGAGTGCGAGACAAACTACAAAAAAAAACAAAAAAAAAAACGGAGGAGCAAAAGCTCCGTGGAGTAATATGACAAATGAGTGACTAAATGATTGTGCGTGCTTATTTGAGCTGTAATATTCATTCGGAGCTGTCACGTCGTTTGAGCCACAGGTAGGTTTCGTTGCATCTTTCTGTGGCTGTTCCTGTCTCTTGTTATTCGTTTATAAAAATGTGTTTGTTGGTCAAAGCCAGGTATTGGTTACTAGCCCAGTGGGAATGTATCTTTTAGGAGTGTTCATGGAAGTCCATAAAATACACTTGGTAAACTATCTATACATTTTTGCTATTTTCAAATGTAAGTTCCACAAACTAATTTAATATCTGAATAATGATAAGTAAAACAAAGTTATTGACATTTCAAGTAGACTAGCAGCTGATCAGGTCTGATTGTGTAACTAAATTATTAGAGGATTACTTATAAATAATTTGGGGATCCATTCAATGTGGATGTGCTTTATTTGCCATTTGACTCAAGGCACTTGGCAGAATGGATAAATTGCATGACAGTAACCAAGTCATGAACTTGATTATCTTTAAAGACAGTGTCTCAGTTAAAGGCTATGTAAAATGTGTAAAAAAAAAAAGAAAAGGGTATTTGCAAGAACAAAGAAAATAACACACTGTTCTGCAGAGGTGCTGTTAGTGGGCACAGTACTGGTGGTAGGCCCAATACTAGTAGTGTTACAGCTGCCAAAATTACTATGAATTTGAATCATATATTGTTAAATCAAAGAAGACGTATAATAATGCACAGTTCAACAAAGCTAAACTTTTTTAAACATAAAGAACTCATAAAGCTACCAGTTTTGTACTGTGGGGATATTATATGTTTTAATGAGAAATTGTTCAACTAACGATGTAATTATGGATAATATCACTGGATATAAGTTTACCACAGATATTTCTTCCAATGGTTGGTAAACCCAAAACCCGATAGGTGTCAGGGCTAGTAGGCTATAATAGGCTCAAGAGCAGAGTTGGGCTAGATATTTCTAAAATAATTCTAGAAACTATCCACAAAAAAACAGGCAGTAAAACAAGAGAGTATAAAACCCCCGCAGTAGGCTTGCATTTACTTGGTAAAACAGACCAGGGAATCCACACACCATGCCGCAAAGGAAATTAATGAACAAACCAACCCAGGGTAACTGGAACTTAAATACCCTGTCCATAAGGGCCAGTCCTCTCAGGGCGAAGACAATAGGGTGAACTTCCGTTAAGACAATTATAATATCTATCTGTTTACATCATGAATTAGGTCTCAACAGCAGCTGACAGTTTCACAGTCAAGTACTTGTTTGTACACATGCATACTCAATTTATGTACAAATTAAATTCATCGATAGTATGGTGTACACTCTTGACAAGTTCTTTACAATTAGATGGATACAGCTATTATCTTTCTAGTTAGATTATCGGCCACGTCTTTTCGTCTTCCTCAGAGCTGTTTTCAGCTGTCTCTGGTCGTAAATGTCTGGCTGGACACTAAAGGAACGTTCAAACTAACACAGTGCACGCGCGCCGCAGCGGTAGTCATGTCAAGGCACTCAAATGTATGAACAAATGATGCAACGTGTCATATCTAGCTCATTGATTAAATTTAAATGTTTTCATATGTTGCAGAAGATGCAAATCAGATTATACACTACATACAATTAGTCTTTTTATTGCAGGTTACGGAGGTATTCTAGGCTTAATTAAGTACACGCTAAAAATGGTTTGCAAAAAAAGTAGTATTGCCAGGTAATACTTGTTTGAGACGTAGTATTGCCATGGCAATACTGGCAATACTGATGGTGGCGGCCTTGCTTTCCTGGGATTGCAACCCTGGCTTCCGTTAAAATCATTGAATGGATTTCAAGATACATATTGATTACTGAAAACTAAGCGAGCAAATATTCTTGGTCCTAGGTGTAAGCTTTGTTTATGCTATTCTTTAATTTGTAATGTTCCAATTTCTCAATCAATTGATGTGCTCTAGCATTTTGTAACATTCATGAGAAAAGTGTTTACAAAGGGTTTGATGTTATTTTATCATCGGTTGGCCCCCAATGGTGTCCCTATGCTTGTAGACATCACTCAACCCTAAGTTGATTTTTCTGTTTATTCTGATCACATTCAAGAATGACGTGGCTATCCAACACAGGGTCAGTGAATTTTGGAAGTGAGTTTACCCAAGCCTGCGCTGCTCACAGTAAGCCCAAGCCCAAGATTTATGGGGCAGGTTTGCTGGTGTGGATTAGCCTTCCATTATCAATAGCTATGTTCTGATCATAATTTTTTCTGAATTTGTCTGACCCTAAATGACTAGTGTGTGCCAGAGAGAATTGGAGTGAATTATGCAATTATTAGTGCTTAGGTACTTATTGTTTTTACAGTCTCACCCCGTTTGGCTATGTTGTTCTCATTCATTCCAATTTGTAGTATTGCTTAATAAATGTCACCTTGGCTTCCAATCTTTCTGGATAGCTGTTCACAATACAGTTGGGTTCATTTCAGTATCAGAACCAGTGCCGTATCACAAAATGTCAAATATACTTCACACGATGAGCTGCTTAAACTTGCTACTGTGACTCAACTTTTAATAAAATATGCCTGGCCCTTTCAGACTTTTACGAATCGAATTCAGCCCAAGTCAGTCTGAAGAAGACATGCATAATGTTGTACCGTTTCCTCCCCATTTTACTCAATTTGAAACTAGCAAGCCTCGGGTCAGATGTTTGATGAACACACCCAGGCCTTTGACTGTCATTGTTGACTTGTCTGATACATAATACTTCTGATTATGGCACTTGTCCAAAACTGATTAGGTCCTTTTTTTTAAATGGCTTTCATTATTATTCAGAATTAAGTGCATTTTCTTTATGAAAGGTGCCAACACATGCTCAACTCAAAAACTAAATCAAAAAAGGTTTGAGTCCATCTGTAACATTGATTTACCTTTAAATTATAGCAGGGTAGGCAATGGACCATAAATTAAGGGTGTATCAAGCTTTATTTGATCTGAGAGATCCGGGGATGATGTCACCTTTATCCTGGAGATACAGTTGATGGTCGACCAACAGGAATATGTTACAACCTGTTTTTCCTACGGTAAACAAAATCAATTGAATCCCATCCCTGATTTTTTTTAAATGGAAAAAAAAGAAACAGGTTGCTAAACTGTTCAACTGACAATGAAGCAGAATAACCTGTTCTTTCCCTTTTTCACACTGTACCGTTGTACCCTTGTTCACACTGTACCCCCCCCCTTCCCTCTCTCTCTCTCTCTCTCTCTCTCTCTCTCTCTTTCCCTCATGTATCCACTCACTTCCTTGTGTGTGGATGTGCCAGTCACTGTCAGTGCTTGTCCACTGATTTGGCACCAAGCCCCCAGTAGCTGCTGTACAGGGCTCCTCTCTTTCAGTACCCTAGAGGGTTGGCGATTGTTTGCCTTGTCAGCAGCCCGTCTCTTCTCTTTTATGTAGAGGCTCTATTGAGAGGATTATTGAACAGTAATAGTCTGTTACAACTTCATCCCTTTCTTTTAAATTATGTTATTATATTAGGGTAACTCCATGTGGGGGCACGACCTGAGCCCTCTTTTCACTCTCAAAGGACTTCTGCTGTTGTCCCCTCCATCTCCTATTCAGGCTATCTGGAGAAGCTCCCTGAACTACTCTCAAGAGGATCAAACCTGTGAATGAAGATCGATCGGGGGTCTAATGGCGTCCGACAACATTAGTTGCCGGGTCTTTTCCAGGGGTTTCTATAGCTGTAACTGGATGCACCCAAGTGACAGGAAGCGAAGAGTGAGTATGGTGGACATTATGATAGTTGTATACTTGTTATCCCCTTAATGGCACATATAAATGGGCCCAGAGGCCTTGGAATTATTTAGAAATGTAATAATTCCTCTATTCTCTGCTTTGGGCAGTTCGTTTGGTGGCTCTAGTAAAAGTGTTCAGTGCAACGTAAGAAAACTGCCCAAGGGTTTTGAAACTTGCCAACAAGGGTGACCCGTTCTCTGTATTCTCTGCATTGAGCTTGCTTCAACTTGCTCTGGAGTCAGCTGACGAGGGATTAACATTCTGATGGCATAATTATAATGATATTGGTAGAGTAATCCTCTCGCATTGCTTTGCAAATGGAAGCCCCCATAAAGGAAGAAGTGTGTGATTGTTATATGAACATATACAGAACTGTTGAGTAAATAAAAAGGTGATATTTAGGGCAGGAATTGTGGAGCCCAGTGTCTGCCAAGACTTATTACTGGACTAATAGGCTCTGAAAGGCTTGTGGAGGTCTTATCTGGGGCGTGATCACAAAGTGGAATGGATCATTTGATCATGAAATGGTCTATGTGTGTAGATGAGGATGTTGGCAGATGTAGTGTGCCAGTCCCTATGATGTTTTGCGGACAGACGAAACTCAACATGAACAGACCTGGGAATGATTCCAATTGCCTCAAGGAATCCATGCACTGATGGCATATTTTACCCACACACACACCAACTAGGGTAAAGATGTTAACCTCAGAGGTATTTGAGTTATCCATGTGAGTTTGAGATCAGGTAGGGTGACTTTCTACTTTTGTCTTTCTACATCTACCGTAGTGTGCCTGTTGTTGGTTCTCAGTCGTCACTCTGGCCTCCCTGATCACACTGTGCTGGATGTACATCTGTCTAGTTACTTTCAATGACCGAGAGGATATCAACTGGTGAGTTGTGCATCTCTATCTCTCTCTCTCTCTCTCTCTCTCACTCTCACTCTCACTCTCACTCTCACTCTCACTCTCACTCTCACTCTCACTTTCTCTCTTTCTCTCTTTCTCTCTCTCTCTCTTCTATGGTCAAACACACACAGACACACACAATGTAGCCCCTACTAAATTACTGGCCCCTTTCTTTCCCTGTCACATCCATTGATATGCATGCTGCTGACCCTGTACGGCCATCTATTGTTCCGTTATCAGGAAAGGCTTCGCCGTATTGAGGCTATGGGTGAACTGGTTCATGGTGCTGACAATTGTCTCGGCTGTGCTGACCAGCTACTGCGTCCTTCTGCTGGTGAGAGGGCGACAAATAGAGACAGCTAGGCTTTGTTCGAAGTGAATGTTCCTTGTTTTCCAATGGTGCTGTAATTGTCTATATACAGTATTTGCATACTTTATCTCCTTTGCATAAACTAATATGATTTCTTTCAGCTTTTTGCACTGTTCCAAGTTGCATTGAGCGAACCACTAGACCTACATTGGCTGCACAAGGTCAGCATAATTTTTCTTGAAAGTCCTCCATGTTTGTTCAGCTAAGTACAATAATGCAAAAGTAGGAATCTAAATGTCATTAAAAACATATTGTCATCTGTGCTAGCTTCACCATCGTAGATTCACACCACACTCTCTGTTAATCCGATCGGTCACTGTGGTCTGTTCAGATCCTCCTGTTTTTAGGGGTGCTGTTTGTTGCGGTGGGAGTCACGGGGATAAGCCTTCAATGGGGAAAAGAGTGGCCAACTGTTCTGCTCTCATTCCAGGTAGGGTCGATGTATCTAGCTTTAAAGGTCGGAATGATATGATGAACGTCTGTGTAGCGGAATGTCGGTGAGAATGTTGAAGCATGTGTGAGATATTTGTTTTAGATTGTGTGTGAGAGTATTTTATTTTGTGCTGTGTGGGTTGGGTTTGCTTTAGGCCACAGCTCCGTTTCTTCAAATGGGTGGTGTGGGAGCCCTGACCATGCTTAGCTGGATGGTGTTCCAGAGTTTTCACAGGGCGGACAGACTAGGTTAGTGTCCTCCCTGCACATGATGCAGAAATCGAGGCAAACATTATGTTATACATAACATCTTAAAGTGTGTACTGTAGATGACTGTACTGTAATTCCAGACCGTCCCATGACGCTACCATGTGTTTTTTTATTGATTTACACTGTAGCTTTCATATGAATTAAGCCTTTAGCTTGACGTTCTAACAACTCTCCTCTTTCAAATCCACATCAAAAGATCCACAGGCCCACTCTGTAAAGTTGAACTGTTTACTCCAACGCAAGAAATAATTGGTACAGAACGACTGTCCATTCCAAAGTTAACAAATTACTGAACATAATTCAAGTTAAAATTGTTAGAGACAGAGCAAGATGTAAAAAAAAACTTTCAGCTTGCCTGACTGCCAGAAGATTACTAACCCACAAACTTTCTTTATCAAAAAGCAATTAAAAGTGTGCGTAGTTACTAGGAACTAAAAATCATAGTCACCTATTCCCGAATGCATTGCATTACTGTAAATACTGTAAATATTTCTCCCAATCCTTCTAAATCAATGAGGCATGTAAATTAATGTTGTTTTACATATGAACTTAAATTATTGCATGCTAATTAGTCTAGCTAATTAGATAATAATATTTTGTATTTGATCAATAAACTGCATTTAAGCTCCTACACACAATTTTTATGTCTGCCGAGGCAAAAATGTTGGCTATATTAAGTCTGTGTTTTTGAGAAGTCATATTGCTTTATGTGTTTGGTATTTCCCCAGTTGCAAAAATCCTCATCATTGTGACATTTGCTGGGGTGTCAACAGCCATCTTCCTCAGTCCCCTTCTCATCCGCTCCCCTTGTCTTGTAGACGAGGCAGAGCTCCCCCCAAAACCTGCCCTCATTGGCCATCGAGGGGCACCAATGGTAAAAGGCTGGACTTGTTTGTCAACTCTCCTGCACCAGAACAATATCACCATACTATGCTTAATTTGCATATCTGCTGTTTGCCATAGGAAAATAGAAAACAAATTATGTTTGAATAGACCATATTACCATAATCTAGTGTGTTGATTTTGTTCTTACATACTTAGCTGTGACTCATCAGCATGTGTAATCCATCTGTATGAATATCATATAGTATATATATAAAATAAAATATTTGTCAAGTCAGTTTAATTATAGAATCATGTGATGATTCCACAGGTTGACGTTAAACTGACACGTTACTTCTGTGTACCCCTTATCTCAGCTGAATAGGTATGTTTGTGTTGAAACAGTGCTAGGTTAGTTTGTGTATTCAACACCCATGTGTCCTTCCCCGTGCTCAGCTGGCCCCTGAGAACACCATGATGTCGTTCAGAAAAAGTGTTGCTTGCAATGTGACCGCCTTTGAGACAGACGTGCAGCTCAGGTACGCAGGGTCAAGCACAAGACGCACGCTCTAGTCTTTTATCAGGAAATAACCGGACTTACATACCTGTTTGTGTCTGTGGTTGGGAGTTGACATTGGGGATTTATTGGTTTCTGGCTAACCCAGCAAGGACAGAGTTCCCTTCCTGATGCATGACCATGACTCTGGTTTCCTGAGGAGGACCACGAATGTGACAGAGGTGTTTCCAGGGCAGGACTTCAGCCATAGCACCAACCTGACATGGGAAGAGTTACAGACGCTGAATGCTGGTAATTGGTTTCTGAAGGTGAGGGCTAATTTAGGTGTGTCAGCTGTCCTCTGTTCACACTGATTTAAGGGGAAATAGTGTGCCGACTGCCAGAGTGCCAACTTACAATTGACATGCTAATTATTCCGCTCAAGTGCCACAAGTGGGCAAAATCATAGGCACATACAAATAATAGCTATGAGGAAGTAGTTCCAAGATCCACATGCACATGGATTAGATATGGGTTGCAGTTTTATCTTGCATCTAAGTGTATCTTCTCAGATTCGTGGATGTTTAGAGGGCAGCGACAAACTTTATGCTACGTGGGCTTATCTCAAATTAAATACAAGATGACAATGTAAACAAACGTATGTTTAGGTAAATATTTATCTCGGCAGTCTTGAACTACATAGTTATTTACTATGGGGTTGGCGGGTGGGGGGTGTGTATGGCCCGGATGTTATGATGCAATCTATACATGTGTTTCTGATTTATTTCCTTTCCAGACGGACCCTTTCCATTCAGTCTCCCAGATCTCAAAAGATGATAGGGAAACTGCAAGAATCCAAAAGATTCCCTCTCTACACCACCTCTTGGATCTGGCCAGGGAGCACAACATCTCGATCATCTTTGACCTAAAGAATGAAAAACGGCACCACAATGACACCAACAACGACATTATAGACACCGTCAGCACCATCCTTAGCTCTGGCATTGCCCAGCACTTGGTAATGATTTTCACTTTACTGCTGTTGAAACAACATGTCTTCTGTTGATACTACTTCTGATTTCCTTGATGCTTCTGTCTCACCAGGTGCTTTGGCTACCCAATGCAGATAGGGAATATGTAAAGGAGGCTGCTCCAGGGTTTACACAAGTTTACAACAACACAACTGATATGGAAAATGAGGAAGGACACCACTTGAATCTAAAATATAATGCATTGAGTGTCGGGGAACTCAGGTAAAAACCTTGAAAGAGACTCAGAGAACTCCTTTACATAAACAAATATTTCAAGTTCTGACAATTTGTCAGGGATTACACAGAACCGTTTTGTTATTGAATGTGTTGTTCTGGCGTGTTGAGACACAACACCTTTTGTACTGTTGCTGCTTAACTAGAAATACACACACACCCAATTATGGAAATAAAGTTTACCACAGGAAATTATAACTGTCACTGTGGGCAACAGCAACAGACACAGAAAAGTACTGTTATCCCATATTATCGTAAAATAAATGTATAGTGTCCGATATAAAGACTCTTAAAGGAGGCAGGTACAAGGTCTAGGTCAAGGTGTCAAATGTAGCATTCAATATAAACGTCTGAGTTTATTAGTAAGTCTAGGTAGGGGGCTTCAAATAATGTTCTAAGCCAGGTGGGTTATATAATGGCTGAATGTACCAAAAGGAAATACATATACCATGAGCTGAGGTAAAGAAAAGAATCCTTAAGCGGATTGAGAAGTGTAACCTGAACATTCCTCTTCCTCTGGCACATTACCTATGTTTGTATTTGGTAGTGTGTGTGTGTGAGTGTGTGCGTGCGTGTGTGCCTGCGTGCGTGTGTGTGTACCTCTGCATGTGCTGGCATACTTAGCATGCAGTTCTCTGTGACAGGGATCTTTGGAGCAGCAACGTGTCAGTGAACCTGTGGGTAGTGAACGAGCGCTGGTTATTTTCTTTGTTGTGGTGTGCAGGGGCCAGCTCTGTGACCACCAACTCCTGCCACCTCCTTAAGGACATGACCCGGCCAGATTGGACCTTGGTAAAGGATGCCTTCTGTGACACTGTCCCATTTCATGAGCTGTCATGCTAGTCTTGTTATGCCAATAGTGCCCTCTAGTGTTGTTAATCCCCCATTCTCGCAATAGGTGGACCTGGGAATAGTTTAACAGGCATTTTTCACGTTTCTTGTACTGTTGGGCCATAGTCATTAAAGCAGTTAGCATACCTAGTATAATGAGTGCGTATGTGTCCTGATACAATGACAAATATGACTTATACTACTGTCTCCAACATGTGCTCCAACTTTATTCCTCCTAGTTATTTTTCTATGAATACACTTTCAAAAATATGATTCAAAACTAGGAAATCTGTACTTGGAGATAATTACTGTACTTTAATATACATTTTACATTACAGTGCGCTATGTGTCTTATCTAGGTCTCCTCATATGTGTTTTTAGGGACCTAAAGTGTACAGCACAATATGGATCGCAGTGGACCTGATGTCCATGCTCATAATGTTTGGACTTTTTTTCTTACAGAGGTGAGAGCACTTTTTTTTTTTTTTTTTAAAGTTACAGTTGTATTACATGTTTAAACTAATATAGCCACATTTTCCATTTCACTCTCATTCTAAGGAAAAAAAGCTGTTACAGTCATTCTGAAGGTAAGATTTTTGATACTAGTGAAACTAATAATCATCACAATTTGATAATGAATGTTAAATTCTGGATTTTGTTTATTACGTAAAAAAAGAGTGAGATGTGATATATGGGTAAACTCTAAGAGTGTATACTGTATGTTGCAACTGAAATATTTGAGCTGGATAGATATAATGTTTGTAGACTACTTGACAAATTACTTGGACTGCTTAAATCAGTAAAATAAAAAGAAATTATGAAACATTTGGATTACTTTCAATGTATTGTGTTATATAAAGGTATCAAATCACATATGTATGAGCCAGTCAGTAAGATGTTTTCTTGTGTTTCTAAATCTCAGGAGGGAACCGAATAGAACTGTCTCTCTTACGATCTAAATAGGCGGTCCTGGAAACTACAAAAGCCAGAAGGCCCCATGTGCTTCTCACCTTAATGGATAAGACAGGGCCAGAAAGAAAGAACGCTAATTCTGTTTTTAGAAATATGTTTCAGTGAGTATGCAGTGTAGTTTTTACTGCCCAAATCATCATTTATACACATTTACATGTATAGATTTATAATTGTAATATCAAAGATCAATATGGTACCACAGGGTTCCCATTCAAGATGACAGTTATTCTAGATGTTTTATAAATGTTAGCTGCTTGTATATTTTATAATATGGTTCCTGTTTTTTTGCATTCCATTTACTTTTGAAAACCTCATGTAAAGTCCCACAATTTCGACTGCAGTATTCCCGCACTTTACTATACTTTTGGGAATTGTGTTGTTTCCTCTAATTCCATGTCCATTGTCTGTCTTAAGCTATGTGTTTGTGCATCAAACCATGTACACTTGTGGCAGTAATAAATGTCCCCTACATGTGGGTTTCGTAAAAAAAAAAATGCTGTGATAACACTACTTCCTCCATTAATGTAATATACCATATTGTAGTTAATATTTTTATCGTCTAATTTGCCATTCCGATCAACTCAGTTATTTGAATATCACCTACTATTAGCACTAGATGGCAGACGTAGACAATCTTTTAGAAAACTACCAAGAGCTATGGGACACATTTAATAGTGTCATGTAAACATTATAGAAGATATAATATGGCATTGTTAGTTCATAATTTCAAGGCAATCAACGATCGAAACGTATAGCCTAGGTACGTAAAATGTAGGATTTAAGGAAATTGTCGTTATGATAGGACCATAGTGGAATTATTAAGGAACGGGGGCTTCAACGATGACACTAATAGCATGCACTTTTAACAGAACTCCCGGGAACTTTACATGAAACACGCCTATTACCAAATCTTGCCTATGTGGACAGCTACTGCCGCTACAAAGTAACTGTTCAACGACTCATGGGAGTGTCTGCTCGATGGCCAGTTTTGGGATAGATTATTTCTCACAGTTGAACTTCACATCGAAACTTTAAACTAACTAGTTCATGACATTGTTCAGCAATCAAACCATGGTCCACAAGTATGGTAAGTCACATACACTTTGGCTTGTGTTTTTCTTGCGCTTTTAAGTAAGGAAACGTTTGTTTTCAATGTTTATTATATAAGCAGAAAAACGTAGATGAAGAAAAGTAGGATTGAATGATGTTTATAATAATTTTTAATAAATGCTACTACAAAGTCGTGCTCTGTTATGGTGTGCAAATGAGTCTACAAACTACCTAGGGAAAACAGGAAGCATTTTCCCCAAATTTTTGCCTTGGAACACTGAATCAAGCCATTCACTAGTTAATAGCCGACGGTGTAGTGGTGATAGACATATTTACCGTGTGCACTCCACCGCCACTACTTATTCTGGAGTTGTCTGGTACGCTGCACGTATCGATTGTTGAAAGTCTACTGGCGAAGCACCGAGAACTGATTCTGTTTGGGAAAAAAAAAGTCATGGTGCAGCAAGAGAACTTTCGAGCACGAGTTCTCCAATTTCAGTCAAATATTTACCAAATTAAAGTGACCAACTATATTATGATTTGGTAGAGCATTGAAGTTGTATACGTTTATAGCAGTTATTCAAGCACTGTATTCAATCAACCGACAATTCCATAAAATCCTTGTGCATTCTCAAATGCAAACTCATAATTTAAGAATTTAGAAAAGTAAATTATTATTTAGTAGAATGTTCATGTTGACAGATACAGAGCGGGCAGTTGGGCTGCTAACAAAGTACCAGGCCAACTTGACCAGCCCAGAAGAACAGACTCTGAGGAACAGTGTGGGAAAAGTGTCTGCCATCTTCGGCAGCCAGCTGTTTCAAGCCCTACTTGGTAAGACATAAAAACAGCCTTTAAGAAATCTGTGTGCTTTGGCAATTCTCCAAGCTAAGGAGCCACAAATAAGTATTGTATGGTCACAGTTCATTTTATTTTATTTTCAAAGTAAGCTGATTCGTTAATTTAAAATCTGAATTGTGTTAACTTTCACCTTTGTTGAGATGGAGTCATTTGTTATTCAGCATAACTATTATACAACATTTAGTGTTTAATTTCCTCTAAATACAAAATCTATCTAATAAAATATTTTTGGGGGTGTATCCATTTAACCCAGACTCACAGGATGTAGACAGGGTCAGGTTTTATTCATTTGTGTGGGAAGTTAACTGAGTAAAAAATGTTCCCAATTAAGCCCCATGAAAGAGTCCTTTCATTTTAATCCACAAAAGGTTTGCTGTAACCAACTCAGATTGTAATGAAATCCTATTAACATGGTTACCATCTCTATCTGTTGTGCCATTCTATTGCACCCTCAAAGACATGAGTGTTTTATTCATGGAGTCTTCATTTCTCAAAATCTGAAGATAAATAGACTCTGTGTAAACTTTTCTTACTCAGTGTACACATATATTACTTGGACCATTACTCAGAAGTAACTGAAATAGCTTAAATTGTGTGTGTGTGTTAATAGCTCACTACTGGCAGGATGTAAGGGTAATGTGCTAAATCCATAGGCACTGACTAAGCAGATATTATCGGTATTGAATTTCTCTTTTAAACTGACTGTCACTATGACTAACAAAGCCTATCGGATTAACTTTTCCTTCTTTAGCGGCTCACATGTCAAAGTCCCTCTGAAAGTAATCGTCTATTGTTTTACACAGTGAATGAAAAAAAACGAGCCCCATTTAGCCAATGGTTAAGTGGTCCTTGTAATCATCATGGCCGGTCTGTAAAGATTCCGACATGTGGGTGAACTGCGGCTGTTCAACTGATTTGGGGGGGGTCTCATCATGGTCTTCTCCTAACACGAGTGTCTGTTAATCTGTAGAAATGATCAGTAGTAGGTGGGAGAAAGCTGCTTACACGTGATGGGTTTTACAATGGGAATATGAACATGGCTCACTCCTCTGTCCGAATTAGATGGGTCCATATCAACAGTGTTTGATATTTTTTAGGGTTATCTTTTTATGTCTCTGCGCCTGATTATATCACTTGTTATTAGGAAGGAGGTTCCACAGTAAAAACCAGTCTGGACCAACGAAAGCACGAGGTTCAGGATTTAGACGCTGGATTCCAAACATTCCTTGGCAAGAATGTACAATCATGGCGGAACCAGAGTTGTATGGGTAGATTAAACAACCCATGGTTTCCCTGCCAGTCCCCATCCACTGCTGCTACCTACCGCTTGTCCTGGCCAGCCCTGTCTGGCTGATCTGAGATGAGCCTTAGGACACGTGAAGGCAGAGGGTACGGAAGGCCCCTGCTGTCTTTTGAGTCTCAGGTGCTGTTGCTAGGCAGGGTCGAACCAGACCAACCCTGCGCTCCCAACATCTGGTTTTAATCAGGCGGAGCTCACGACGAGGCGCTGCACATTTCCCGAGCTAACAGTAGGACGGCACAAACATTACTCAGCCATTACGGCCTCCCGCACTCCACTGTTGTTGACATTCACAGGCTCTGGGCTGTGTCAACGGGGGCCTCGGCCCGCTACTATCAGCTACTGTACCTTTGGCATGAGTCTTGTAGTTAAACAATCATTAAAGTGTGCTCTTTTCCTCGCAACTCAGAGATAATAGGTCCGCTTAGCTGCTTATTTGACCTTTTTTTTTTTGTATAAATATTGCTGTACTGAATAATGTGAGGTTTGCATTTCAATGGGTTATATTATTGTAAAATGCTTACTGGACTAGGATCACAGCATAAAGTTGTGAAAGCACATAGGTCCTTGAGGGCATGAATGGGTTGACACACAGCATGTGTGAAAGAGCTCTATATAGCCTGGGAAAGAGTGTGGGAAGTTAGAGTACTGTTCTCTTGATTAGATGCCTGCATGGTTGCACAATTACAAACAAAGGTTGCCTTCACCGTGGACTCATCCCGTTATTCCCAAGCATGCAGGAAGGGGGCAGAGGGTTAGAGACATTGGAGGGTGACACTGAGTTTTTGGCACAGACAAGCGCCCTCATAACCTAGTCCAAAAGTAGCATTGGTGGCAGGGGATTTTTTTTTTGCGGTGGAAGAAAGAGAGGGGGGGGTGTCAAATTGTTCAACCATGTCAGAAACCTGTAATTGTGACCCCGTTTTGCTGAATGTTGCATTCTAGTGTGCAGCGTGTCGCTCATCGCCACGTAAAGAAGCACTCAGGGCCACGCTCTCTCTGGAGCCGATTCACAGCGATTAGAGAGATGACTCCTTTCCACTTGAATAGGTTTCCTTCAAATAATAGAGGATGGCTTAAGTACACACACCCTCACTCAGTCACTCGCCCACTCGTTCACTCACTCACTCCCTCCCACACACACTCGGAGTGAGGTTGGCAGTGGGATGGCGCCTTTTAGTGGTTGCAGTCAGTGTCCTTTGTGGAGCACAGTAAAGAAGCAGTGGAAACCCCATATGATTGTATCAGAGTAAAAGATCATCCCAAACTATGATTGGTAATAAATGAATATCAAAGAGTCTGTCTAATAGAAGGGATACAAAAAGCATTTGTATTTTTGGTTCCTTGGCCAGGACTTTATGTGGTCTCTGAGGGTTGGACTAGCTTTACGACATTTTCGTAAAGTTAAAGATGGAAAAACACTCCAGACTTTTATTACTGCAAATTGAGCAAAAGCCTTACTTTGAGAGCAAAGTGAACCAAATATGGTTGTGGTTACTATCAGAGCAGATTGTAACTTATTTAACATTGTAACACATTTGTTTAGTCAAGGGCTTTACAAATGACGGTATCTTTATCTCTGATATCAATGTTAATTTACTTAGACAATGCTCCGCCTAATGCTCAGTGGGCCGGGTAAGAGTAAGCAGTATTGTGTAAAGGAGTGAAAGCCATGTGGCATATTGCCTAACGTTTAGGTCTTTAAGTTTGTGTGTGTGTGTGTGTGTGTGCGTGAGTGCGTACGTGCGTGTGCATGTGTATGTGTGTGTGTGGTCTATCTCTAGCCAGCTGGGCAGTAAAATCTTCTGCCCACACATAGCTCCACTCCTCCACATTCAGACACTCTCTTACGTGGTGTTGAGTCACATGCCCCTCTCCTCTACTTTTGTTCTTTTACTGCACCCTTTTGGTGGATACCAACCTCACCAACTAACACACACACACACACACACACACACACACACACACACACATACACAAACTACCCACATAAGTCTAACATGTTTAAAATGTCGGAATCAATGTAGAAGAGTACTCAGTGTTTTACTGCTACCCTTCAAGTCACTAAAGTTCGACACACATATTGGACAGTGTTTCATTTCACTTATCGCGTCGTTGCTTTCCATTGTTTCTTTCTGTCCTGACATTGAACTTTGAGAAGTTGTTGCTCTCTACAAGCACAGCGACCTCGTTATGTCAGCAGCGCAGAAAGGGGGCTTGCATGTGACATCAGCAACATTGTCCCACTGGATTCTCATCAACGAGTTGCCACTCAATAGGTGATCACAGGACAAGCACGCTCGGTGACCCAAGAGAGGAAGAAAGGCATGAAGGAGGGAGTGAGATGGGGGGAAATAAGGGCCGAAGGAAGCTCGCTTTAAAACCAAAATATTTAAGCGCAGAGGCGTTGAGGCAGGAAAGGAGAGCAGCACGTTATGGTTGGAGAGGTACTAAAAAATGTGTGTGTGTGTGTGTGTGTGTGTGGTTGTGGTGCAGTCAAAGGCCCAGTACTGTGGGTTAGTCACAGTGGCAGAGCAGCATGGCCTAGTGGTAGTGCACTGCGAAAGACTGGCCAGCACTCTACCATGGAATTTGTTGAGACTTGGGAATGGCATAACAGATCTTTTAGCGCTATATAAGGACGCATCCCACAGAATGGGAAATATCCACCTGTGTCATGTACAGTCCATCCCCCTGTAGTGACCTTTGAGTGCACTTATGTTACTATTTTATCCAGATGCTCTTTTTTGGAGGGAGAGAGAGGGGGGGGGGGGGGTCAGGATTATTAAATAACGTGTTTGTTTGTTAATATTTGGTCAAAAAACGACCAGGGATGAAACGAAGTTAAATT
>JAVQIZ010072555.1:0-11651 GCA_036023535.2 Galaxias brevipinnis
ATATATATATTATATATATATATACACACACACACACTCCAAACAGTACTAATTATTAAGGCGAACACAATGCAACAATCACTAGGATTGTAGTACAATAGTTTGATAGACACTAAGATTGATGACAAGTGAAGTCAGTAAATATAATTCTACCACACAGCAGATTAAAATCACTTCAGACTGATTCTCTCTCCAGCAGTGATTTAGTGTTTTCTTTCTTTGACTTATGATAGCATCGTACAATTGATCTGTGCATAATTTTTATATCAAAAGGTAAAGAAATACCGTGTGCACAATTTTGGGGTATTCAGATGAAGCAAATCTGTTTTAAATCAAATCCTAAATTATACACAAGGCACTGCGGTGATACAAGGCCACATTGATGCAAAACTAGCCCCCAGTTATGTGGAGTAATCACCATTAGGAGAAGTGAGATTCTCAATCAGATTTGAGGGTCCTTGGGGCCCATTAGCCCATAGAGACCGGTAAAGGTGAATTTGTGCAATGTGTCCATTGACTTCTCCTTATTACTGTACCAATCTGTCTTTGGTCAATTAACCAGGAGCAGGTCATCTCAGCATTATTGACTGGTGCAGTGTTACCTTTCACCTCCAATTAGGTCAACATTCTCCAGTCATAAGTAACCTTATCCTTTGATGTCACATGTATAACCAGCATAATCAGCCTCTGAGCATGTTAAATATATAATGTATGAAGTTAAGAAGTTGCTTTTTACACTGACTTAGAAAAATATATAAGAATAAAACATCTATCCTATCTTTCTCCCCAACCCGTAGCGCAGAAAATATGTTAAATAACTCTAGGAGGAATATTCTTCATAAAGTAGGTCTCCAGAAACATGATAAAATACAAAATCCGTCCAACGAGTCCCCAAAACAAACGATGATGACGTTTGGTACGCTGTCACTCTTCCATAGGGATGTGTGACAAGATAGTGTGTTCCTGTGCAATGGCTGCCAGTTCTTTGAGGAACTCCGTGAAAAGGACGGTGGCATAAACTTCGGTTCTGGCTGGGGAGATGGACTTGGGCTGAGGTGGTGGTGAACTCTGTAAGATCTTTCCCCCATTGTCATTTCTGGATCCTTCATGACCTCCACCTTTCTCTGAAATCAGGGGAAAAAAGCGAAGGACTGAAGTACATCATCTAGAGGTATGGGTCCTCTATTTCAATTAACAACACACGTCGACACAAAAGTAAGTAAAAGATGTTTCGCTGTCCCACTTAAACTTCTGATATCATTTATGTAACAGCCATTTTACTCTCATCTATGAAAATGTCTGGCAAAGAGAGACACTTGAACGTTAGGGAATATATCTTAGAAGCACGAGCAGAACTTCCGGGCTCCAGTACTGGTTGTTGCTCAATTGCGCAGCTAAATAAGATCAAGCAGAATACATTCAAAGCCTTCTGGAGCCAAACACATCAGACAGAGAGCACAGAATCACTTTCTTTGCTATGTCTGCTAACGAGTACTGGAGAACTGAAGCAACTGCAAGTCTAAATGTGATTTTTTCACAACACAATTCCTTCTAAAATTATCATTCATTTTGTTATTCAACGTCAGTGATTCTCAACCTGAGCAATAATAATAAAGAAGTGTGAAACATTACATTATAAAGATCCGTGAACACAGTTTTGTCTTGCTTTAAACACAGTTTTAAAATGTATGTTATTTCCTTGAGTAAGAGTTGCACAAGATAAGGCGTGGTCTTACTTTGTCCCCCGAGTGAGCTCTCCCTGGCCAGGAGGCAGTGCTGGGCGGCTGTGATCAACTCTGGAAAGTCTTTCCTGGTGGACGCCTGCTGCTCAATCTGGTTTTTCAGGGAAGCTAATACCTGACAAATGGGAATGCATAGCATTCAAAGCCATGCAGTGCTTGGTTAAGCAAAGTTTTATATATTATTTAAATTATAACAACGTCTATTGCGCAAATAAAAACAACAACCTACATGGAATTAGACTTCTGGGTATATATTACAGTTGCATGGGAAGTTTGGTAAACAATAGTAACAGTAAACTAGCACTAGATTTTAAGCTGCTTGGACTGACGAGTAGTGTTGTGCCAAGGCTTCTTGGATAAGGGGCACCTTGAATAATTGAAGACACTCCCTCAACAGGAGAAATGATCTATGAAAGATGTAACCGTGACAAGACTGGGCACTAAACAACAGAGAGAACAGTCAGAACACTAACGAGAATCACTTTGATGTTCACAACACAAACAGGCCCATCTCTGATTCCAGACCTGCCTGTTAAATGCCCAGTGTTTGCACGCCATGCACGTACCCTTCCCCTTTAATCTCCTGCAAACACCGCCTTGTACTGTTCAGATCCAGTGCCATCTATTTGATCGAGTTGTTTAAACATACTCTGTTCATTAATGCATGATTCAACAGGAGAGAGAAAAAAACTAATATCTCGCAAGAGAGCTGTTCAACAGCCGTACTGAGCTCTGTTGAGCTGCAAAGCTTTGCTCCAGTCATGTTTTTCTTCCCCCTCCTGTGAGAAGGCGGTTTTTGGAATAATTTCAGCAATACTAATGCTGCCCCCATATTAGTCTTACAACTGTGAAACTGAGTTCACCCATTCCACTCCCTAAACTACAAATGGTTTACAAAACCATAATGAGACAAAAGACAGGTTGATAGTACACCGATAAACATAAAAGATGCCTTTACAACCTCCCCAAAAATGACATTAACAACCGTTCAGACTCCCACACGTGTTGTACCTGGTATAAGGAGCGTACGCTGGGCTGGAAGACCATGTTGGTGTTGAGGAGGAAGGACCGGAGCAGGGGCTGAGGATAGGCAGCCAGCTGGGCCAGGATGCCAGTCAACAACAGGTTGACGTGAAGGGAGTTGTCCAGCATGTTGTCCAGGCGAGACAGCAGCACACTCATGAAGGGGCCTATTGAGAGGAACAGAGTCCCACTTTCACTGTAGATTCTTTTGTAACTCATTTGTAAAAAAGAAAGAGCAGAATGCATTGTCATCACTGGTTCAATTCAAAGTATCTATTTGAACAAGGCTTACCGGTAAAAGGTGCGGAATGGCTTTTACTCCCGGTGCGTAGTTTTGTCCCAAATGGCAACAAAATCTTCTCTGGCTCTGGTGTGTCTTCAGAGAAGACACTAAAGTCCATTTCGTCCTCCTCCAAAGGACTGGCTGGGTGTCGGATTTCCCGGTCAACTTTGGCAGGACTTCCTCCCGCCTCGGTGCTCAGAGTACGAATCAGCTCTTCATACTGAGCCATAAGGTCGTCCCCTAACTCTATGGCGCTGGGGCTTTGGACGTTGGAAGGAGGGTCTGATTGCCCGTTGACCTGAATGTCCGAGCAGCCGTCGTCGTCAATCGTGGTTGACTGTAGCGGAAGGCTAATGCCGTTTCTGTGAGGAACGGTCTTCTCTGGCCCACTGGAGGATGTGGGGTGTTCCACAGGGCTCAACTCTAGGTCCAATTCTGTTTCTTCTACTGCCGTCGCCCTGGGAACCGGCTTGGCCCCCACCCCGATATCTCTGGCATCCTTCTTTGCCACGAGGTCATAGACCAAGACGTCATCCTGAAAGTCCGACTCCTCAATGTAGGACCCCTTAATCAGCATGATAGCGGTCCTCCTCATCTCCTGGATGTGTTTGGGGGGCTCAGCAGGGGGTGGTGGCGGAGGCTTAATGTCCTCCTTAGACTCAGGCTCCTGCACCGGACAAGCATCGTAGGTGTCGTCCCACTCCAGCTCTAGCTGGTTGCCCGCTGGCGTTTCAGGAATCTGGGACGGCGAGGGCCTCGGCCGCGGAGGACGGGGCACTCTGTGGGGCGCCATGGGGGCCTGCCGACCTCTCAGCCCGACCTCGTCTAACGTGCTGGACTGGTACTCCTCTGGAGGGGGATCCTCCCCGTCGTAGGGGGCTGACCACACGGCACAAGCCCGCATGCAGCTGGTGATGCCCAGGCGGGCGTCGTAGAGGTAGTGGAGGTAGCTGACGTCCAGGTAGATTTCGGAGCCGATGACACAGGAATGGGAGCCCTCGTCCTCTAGGAAGTCCCCCTCAGCGTCTGACAAGAGAGAGACACACGGGGAACATACAGTGACTAATTGGTGTTGATGAACTAACATGCTGCGCTGCCACAGTGCAAGACTAATGTCTTTGGCAATAAACCACGGGAGGCAAAACTGCCTGGATTTAAGATGGCAGCAGGAGATTGCCACGGTTGATGCAACTCGTAACTCCCATCCGTCTTGTGCTTATTCAGTTAACAACCCTCGGACTGTAAACAATTTCGATAGCCCTGTGTTTTCAGTCTGTTTAGGGTACTCTGATGCTGTTTATTTGTTTCTTTGTTCTTTGCATGCCACCATAAATTTAATAATATCAATGTTGAAATCATATTACTTATAACCCCATTTCCTCAGCATAAAGCTCACTGAGGTTGGTGCTCGTACAGCAGAAAAACAGAAAGGCCAAGCCGATTAAAAATCTGGATCAAGCATCGTCTCAATAAGTTCTCATAAATCCGTATCACATGGCCTTGTTCAATTCAAAACAACTTTCCAGAACTGTACTGTGTACCATGTGAGTGAAGCTATTAATGAAGTCAAACAATAACCATAATCCCCTGTTGCAATCATTTAAAACTTCACAACAATGCACTTTTGAGAGGATCATCGAGGCATTGCTCTTAGGAGGTATTAAAAAAAACGGAGGTCAACTGCAACTTTCCTTGTAACTTTCCCACATATTCAAAGTATTTCCTGTTATCCACCTGAAAAACGTCTTAAAATAAAAAAAATTCACAAATTGTTTGTATTTAAGATTGTTCATCACATTGTATCCTGGCTTCATTACTGGGGAATCCACAACACAATGTCACATTAGCCATTGCACATTACTCTGTATACTCCCTCCCCCGTCTCCTCTGCCCTCTTACCCAGGTTCCCGGAGCTGTCAGGACCGTCCCTGCCCTTGGACCAGAGGATGGAGTCGAGCTGCCTCAGGGGCGGCGGGCTGTTCTCGGGGGAGCAGCAAGACGGTGTCAGCGCCAGGATCTTAGCAGCAGACACCGAGTAGCAGTCCCTCTCCCTCACCACACGTCTCTGGCTCAGCATCATGTGATTACAGGGGATCAGGTACCTGGAGGACCACAGGGGGGTAAGAAGATGATGTTAGCACGCCCCGCAGGGAGTCTTGGGGCTGGGGGATCAGGTGGAGAGGGATGGGGGGGTGGAAGTGGGACACACCACGCACACTAAAGGTAATATGGCGTCAAAGCTCCTCACAGGGTAAACCAATTAGGTGTGCTATGCTTCACGCACTGGCTAAGCTTTTGAGACAATGAGGCTAAGTGTGCGCCTGTTTAGGACCTGACTCACCGTAGTACGAGCTGAAGCATGACATCTTCACAGTACAAGCCAATGAGAGTGCGGAAAAGGGCCAGAGAGACTGTGCCAAGCTGAAAATTAGCAACAAAATGCAAACAAGTTATAAGGGTCTAACCCTCAGGTAGAATTGCATTGGTAATAGCTAACTGTGTGGTTTCCTACATAGCTGTTCTATTTTCTAACACGACACTTACAAAAAGATAGAACAGTAAATAGATATGGGAAAAGCCTTGAACTGAATTTAGTAAAAGTTTTCGAAAGATATAATTAAGTTGATTTGTCTTCAAAGATGACATTACATTACATTACATTACATTACATTACATTAATATGTTTTAGCTACTAAAGTTTTTGTATTATGGGTTATAAAGCTCCATGGTTGAAATACAAAATAAAAAGCTTAGAAAGGGCACAAATAATAATACAGGGGTTTAAAAATAAATACTTAGTGTACTTGTACAATGGGTTTCGGGTCTCAAGCAAACATTCTTTTGTACAAATGTGCTTTTGTTACAAATACCTGAAACAGTTTCATACAAGTTCAGTCATTTGAATCGTTGCATTGACAAGCCCTTTTTTATTATTGCAAGGTTGTAAGGTAAAGATTATTCTCTATATCTGACCTAAGCAAAACCAACTATAGCCATCACAAATAATTTCCCAGGAATCATTACAAAATCTAATCAGCCGTATTAATCATTCACATTTTATGAATTGATTATAAATTTGATTTTTCAAACAGTGCAATATTTTGTAAGCCCTGCGCCAAGCATGGCTTACAAAACCAATGTTAGTCCTGTGCAGGCTTTAACCAGAGGGCTATGGCGGGTACCTGGAAGGGCGTGTTGATGCGGCTGACCAGCGTGTCTAGGATATGGACGTTCTCGTGGCGGTGGAGCAGGATGAAGGAGAGGAAGGTCTGTAGGAGGGCCGGCTCTGACACACTGCGCAGGAACAGGTCCAGGTAGGCCGTGGTGGTCATCACCTCCTCCAGGGTCAGCTGCACCACACACACACACACACACACACACACACACACACATACACACAGGGAACACACACACAGGGAACACAGAGTTGAAATCATGAAACAACTAGGGTAATATGAACGAAGAAACCTCAGATTGTGTTTTAAGCTTGGGAAAGCCCAGTGGGCAAAACAACTGCACACGTACATGCAGTTCGGCTTAGTTCTGTTTCTGCCGGCTATGTATGTGTAAGACATGCAAAATCATGTGCTTATGCAAATTTTCATCTAGATCCTGAGTAGGCTGGTCATTTGAAAGCTATGAGAAAGTTGTCTGATGCTTTAAGTGTTTAATAATGATCTGTGGGACCATTCAAACAAAATAAAATTTCCTGGTGAACTGAATTTGTAGTAAAATTACATATATATATATTTACAAACAACCCTGTTGTAAGTGAAAATACAGCAACAGTATAGAACAGAAGACAGGGTTGATAGAGAATGAACCAACCTTGTGAAGCGCTGGTGCCAGGACAGGAACCAGAAAGCCCTGGTAAATATAGCTGACCAGCTGGTCTCTGATATCAGCATGGGCCACCTGGGAACAGCAGAGAGAGGACTCCAAGCTATTGACTGTGATACTGTAGCAATGGCTACAATCTGATCCCAGACCGCCGAGGAGAATGCCAACACTTGGCAGGTGTTTAGTGGGTGGATTTGTCAGAACATGAAGTCAGCAACATGCCCTGATAGATGGGACTGTACCAGTAGGCGTGCGTTGAAGCATTCAAAAGAGTGTGACTGCGTACTCGCGTTAGGGAGAGAGAGTGGGTGAGCACTTCTGTATGCACATGCCTCAATGTATGTGTGCGCGTGTGTGTGTGTGCATGTGTGAGTGGGTGGTTGGGTGGGTGGATAATAGGATGGTTTGAAAACACAATGACTGTGGTGCCTTGTATTAACATGAAATGTGTGAGCGGTGCGTTCCCCCTCACCTGGATGACGGCGTTGCAGAACTCCAGCGAGTTGAGGAACTGGACCAGGGCTGGCAGCTGGAGCCAGTCGTCCCGGTGGAGACAGTGCCACTCCTCACTGGGGACCTCCAGCTTGGTGGGCAGGGACGAGTACAGGCCGCTCAGCCCTGTGGCCAGCACCTGAGGCCGGGGGGAGGGGACATCAAGCACACGGTCAGTGGTTTGCATTCACGGAGGTCGAGCAGGGGCTTAGCATCTCTTGGTGTCTCCCTATAGTATTACATCTCCCTTCCAGAAACACCAGACTGCCCTTGTTTCTATATTGGGTCAGAGCCTCGGGCAGAGTGAGCAGAGCTTTGAGTCTTTGAGACAGCCATGCCAGGCACTCATAGAGGTCTACTGTGTTCCCATAGAGCAGGGTTACGTAACCGGTGTGTTACATAACGTCCTACAGCCCCTAGAGGGTGTACAGTAGCTGCCCATTGTACAGGTGAAAGAGAGTAGTGCTGTTGTTATAGCTTCATATTATAGTTAGTGCATGTTTCAGCTTTACATAATAGTACTGTTTAAACATTGCAGACTACTATGGAATCACTATATGCTACATTACTTATGTGCAGCATAGGCTGTATAAAATATGAATGAAGCGTATGTGGGGCTCCTAAATGAAAGTCTTCATCTGTTATGTATGAACTCTATTGCTGTAGATTCTGTCTGTAATCCTTTAACAAGAACTCGTTTTAATTTGACATTCATATCATACTGGATGCACTGTAAGGGTTGTTCAATGTAAAGTAATATGTTGTGTTGATATGCAGAATAGTGACTGGTCACAATCCAGTCTGTGTCTCTGTACTATTCTGCCAGGGCACAGGATGATCAGCAGTGCTGTGCACTTTTTCCTCTGTTGTTCCCCCCAGAGATAAAACCTGTGACGGAGACTCCCATATCTCTCTGGCAAGGCTGCCTCACAGGAACAAAATCAATCACACCACAGTATGGTAGACCTTCTGGGCCACATCAAGGTCTTTAGATTAGGTCATTGGATGCAGCATTTTAAGGGTGCAATTTACGAGAGTATTTGAGTAGCCCTACTTCAAGATGTGCTGGGAACTCTGTGGGCCACAGAAGCAGCTTCCTCTGATGTACTCATAATGGTGTTGAACCTGACCATTAGTCAAAAAGACTTGTAGTAGTGTATATGCTAACATGGTTCACAAATGTGATGCGGCCTCATCTCTCTACTCACATTTGGCTGACACCATGCTGCAACGTGTGCATCTATCCACATCTACACGACTGCCCTCTAAGATCTTTATGAATATTTGAGTACAACCTTTCCCTCCCTCCTCTCTTCCATTCCTTCCTCCCCTCTTTCAGCCTGAAGGGCAGTGTCGGATGAACTCAAAATCGGATTCACATGCTTTGTGTTATGTAATGAATCACAATGGTCAGGGGTGTATGGCATTTAGGGACATGGTGTATTACATATTCAAAGCAACACAAAAACACACATGGCCTTTCTCCCTCTTTCCTCCCATAGGTTTATTTTCTTGCTGTCTACAGAGAGAATCGATCGATCTCTGAGCTTGCGGTTTGCATGTAGTCCTGGGTCAATAACTCATCACTCTCCTCACCACGAGTAGGAACTTGCCGTTCATCTCGCAGCTGTCAGCGTTTATGCACTTCTGGAACACTGACAGTCTGTTTAGGGGCACAGCGAAGGGATCGGCTGCTTGTGTATTAAGCATCATCTTATGAATGCCAGAAATTTTTTTCATATTCAAACGCTGTGGCAAACCACCCACGCGTTCTTCTCGTGGATTCCGTATGCATTCTGTATTGTGATGGGGACCTGATACGCCTACACAGGGTCACAGAGAAGAGCCTGTTGATGAGGCAACAATGGCTGACTTAGTAGGACGCCAGATCCACTAAAATATCAACGGCAAAACCATCCTCCACAGGGACGACTAAAGTGACTGGAAGTGGGAACGGGAAATGAAATACTGAGTCTTAGAGACTCGGCCAAACAAAATGGCAGAAGAGCTTTGAACCGCCGGCCACCGACTCACCGGGCAGAAGTAGGTGTTCTCCGCGATGTGGCACGCCACCCGCGGGTTCTCGGCCGACAGCGACATGATGAGGAGGAGCGCGTCGCGCGCCTGCTGCCCCACCGTGCCCTCGCGGTGGATGAAGGGGATGAGCAGCGAGAAGATGAGGAAGTTGGCGGCGCCCTGGTCCTCGCTGGTGTGGAAGAAGAGCTCCAGCACGGAGGGGTCGCGGGCCAGCACGCCGCACAGCTGGTGGAGCAGCAGGGCCAGCTCGGCCTCCACGGCCGGCGCCGCCGCGCCCGAGCAGGAGGACAGCAGCATCATGAGGGGCCGCAGCACGGGCTTGTGGTGCAGCAGCGGCTGGCGCGCCTGGCCCGCCAGCATCTCGTACATCTTCAGCTGCTCCAGCTTCATGTCGTCGGTGAACTCGCGCCGCAGGCTCCAGAGGAAGAGGCGCTCCATCACGTTCTCCAGCACCACGAACTCCAGGATGGGGCCCATGGCGCCCTCCGTGCCGCTCTCCTCCTCCATCAGCAGGAAGAGCATGTGCTCCACGTAGTTCTGCACGGCGCTGGCCTCGTCGCCCGGCACCGCCCCGAAGCGGAGGCCCATGCCGGGGCCGGAGGAGCTGAGGCCCATGACGCCCAGGGCGGAAGTGGAGCGCAGCGGGTCGTTCTTCTCCAGGATTTTCACCACCTGCAAAGGGAAAGAGACAGTGCAGCCGTTTAGATATAACTGATTAGATTAGATTAGATTGATATAAATATCTAAAAGGTTAAATATGCACTGAATGGGACAGCTAAACCGGGAAAGTCTGTACAGTCAGGCTACCAAGTATCTGAAAAGGTTACATTGGATCTCCGAGACATGAACTAAAGTAGCCAGTAAATTCTGTAGAAAGGACTCCGGCACATACTTAGGTTAATTGGAACAATGCTTCTAATGGGCACAGACCTGGAACATATTGCTTAATTATGTAAATAATATCCTGCGGGAACTTTGTAAAACACCGTTAATAGCCTATCAAGCTGTTGGTTTTGATTGAAAACTACTTTATTTTGACGTTTGGAAATTGAACAAATGCCTTTGGGAAATATCAAGAGGAAACTGCTGTAGCATTTATGATTAGATGAAGATTATATGAAGATTAGATTTGCCTAGTGTCAATATAATATTTCACAGGCAAGGACTTCACATCACGAGCATGCTGGGTTTATAGTGTTTAATTAGACCTTCTCTGAAATTGCTTTGCCGTCTTCGTTAAATATTAAATGCGATGTGCAAACATATATTACAGTGCGCCAAGATCTCTCGCTATGGCATACACGGAACTAAATTTGACAAAATTCCATAAAGAAAGCAAATGTTATAATTATTATTATTATTATTATTATTATTATTATTATTATTATTAACAATAATAATAATAATAATAATAATAATAATGATAATAGGAATGTGTAATAATTGGAACATTTAAGCCTACATCATGTGCGATAAGTCAACACCTCTCCATTATTTTTCAATCCATTTTCCCCGCCAGGTACATGAGCCAGGGCCAAACATTCCACCTAAGCTCCAAGCAGCCCCGTAGCCAGTGTTCTCCCTAGTGAGGCCTGTGGCATAGAAACGCCAGATTCCCCAGAGCTGCAACAAAGACCACAGTGTCCCCAGCCAGGCCCCGCTGCCATGGCGACGGCCTGTCCACAGAGAGCCAGGCACGGCCCATCGAGTTAGAGCGACCAGGTGACCCATCCAGGCATGACGACGCCATTAGCCGTGTGAGACGGAGGAGTAAGCTCCCATCAAAGTGGAACACAGCGCACACACACACACAACCATATTATACACAGGTCCACACACATACAACCACTGGCTTGGATGGTTCACGTTACATAAACAGGCCGTCACCACATCACAGAGACAGATGAAAGTATAACAGGAGGATGGCGTGACACGGAAGCTGTACTCCACCTTAGTGACATGGAATAGCCAAATCAACACAGAGCCTACTGTGAGTGCTGGCTAACCCCTATGTTATCTGAATAACCAAAACAAACTTTTTGGTGACCTTCCTCGTCCTAGCAAAATCTCTATGACCTCATCAAGGACTGGAATGTACTGATAAGCCGATGACATAGACCGTGACATCCTTGATTCTAAATCAGGGACAACTACTCAATGTAAGTGTGTGGTTCGGGGGTTGGGGGGGGGGGTGGGGGGGGGAGGTCCGGGAGTTTTCAATATCAAAACAAAGT
>JAVQIZ010072636.1:0-13134 GCA_036023535.2 Galaxias brevipinnis
ATATATATATATATATATATATATATATATATATATATATATATATATATGTATAAATATGGTTTAAATATGTTTAAATTGTAACAATCCAGAGGAATGATTTTTCTATTATGGGGCTACGATGTATGTTAATAGATTATGTTAATTCCTGTTATTGAAAGACTGCATACTATTAAGTCGAAGAGAAATGTGACTGTGTAACTTTGCAATAGATTCACACAGCTCATCCTTGCCGCTCTTTTCATTCCAGCCTATCCCAGAATCCACTGTGTACCGGCAATACTGTCAGCCAATAGCAAGGCAGAGAGGAAATGGTCCTGGAAGGCTTTCAGGCAGAGAGCAGTGAATGGCCATATATGGTAAAATCTGCAGTCAGCAGGACTTGGCCGCTGCCGCGGCGACAGAAGAGGCAGTATAGGGCTCTTGGAATACAGATAGAGCTGCTGAGACTGAGGAAAGACCATATATAATAGAATTCTGTGTGTGTGTGTGTGTGTGTGTGTGTGTGTGTGTGTGTGTGTGTGTGTGTGTATGTGTATAAACATGTGAGAGTAGGAGGGATACTGAGGGAGAAGAATTGAGTCTTACCAAGCAAGTGTGTCATGGTGTGTGTATGTGTTTAAGAAAGGATAGGGAAATAATAAATAATTTGTGCACACCCCCAAGGATTTCTTCCTCCCAAAAGGTTGAGGGCAGGATGAATGGAGGACTGAGGACTGAAACAAAACACACTGGCTACATCACTGCTCTCTTGTATAGAGAGAACGGTTTGGGAGGCACTAGCCTAGAACATGCTTTTTACATCAGTCAGCCATTGGTGGAGTGGCTCTGGATGGACTGTGGGGAAACCAGACGCTGTCTTACTGTCTAGCCTAAGCAGCCAAATTACAGTAGCTTTAAACTCAAACACACAGTCCAGCACGTCTGCTGTGTGTGGACTGTGGAACGCTGCGATACAGAGGCTCCTGAGCCAAGTCAACCACCACACAAGAACTCAACAATTTCATGCTTGACTGGACCAAATGAAGGATTTCGAGGTTGGGGAATATAATTCATAACAACCGGGGTTCATTGAGACTTTCCACCCGTCTTCCTTCTGTGCCGGGCCTGCATCGGAGGAATTAACAGGAATTCCTCGCTGCCGCATACAGACTCCCACTGCTTCCTTCATATGGAAATCAGGGAATAAATTGCCAAGCTCGGAAGGAGAGAGACAGAAAGCATGACGATGATATGTGTTTAGTCAGACACCTGACACCCTCACCAGAAATCTTTCTCTGTCTGTGACAGGGGAGGATGAAACGTCACGTCTCCCTACATGGTCTGCGCTGAGTCATCCCAGTCGGCCGCCCACCCACCCGCACGCACGCACGCACGCACGCACGCAGCCGGCACATAAGGCCCCTCGGGTCGGTCACAGTCACGAACCCATGACACGGCATAAACTTCTGCTCTCATCATGAGACATGGGCCGGTAGACTGAGTCCCAGCAGGAAAACAGACCCAAAGACAGAGGAAAAATGGAAAGCTGTGTGTCACTTAACGTAAAGAAATGCTTAACAAAATGCCTACCTATGGTGGAATCCAACCCAAAACAGTACCTGTAAATTATGCTCAGTTCACTAACTCCTGTGCTCAAAGCACACAATCAATACTGCTAGTCACACAGAATAGACAGGGAAGCGACAACAGGGGAAGTGAACAGGGCATTGAAATAAGGACGACAATATGCAGAAGAGCCATATTTGGGGGAAGGGGGTGTGGTTAATGGAGTATCCAACCCCCCTCCCTCATGTGCCTCCACCTCCCCCAACAGCCAGAGTCGGGGATGACAAAGGTGCCGGGGCCCGGGAGAGAGCGTGGAGACAAAGGGCTGGAGCAGCTGGCCACTCACACAGGCTGGAAACAGCACAGCATGGGCAGATGGAGCAGCCAGCCAGGCCCGGCCCTCCTCTAGCCCCACATTGTGTCTCTGTGTGCGTTAGCGTGAGTGTGTGTCTTTTGAAAAAAGGAGAGTGATTCAGACACAATGCTTCTGTGCCCCCTCCTCGCCCTCCCCCCTTAAGATCCCATCGATGAGGTAAGGAGGTTGGGCTGGAGGGTCGGGCCCTCTAGCAGGATTACGGGCCAGGATTGTTGCCTCGTCATCAACCAGCTCAGTTAGCCTTCTTGCGGAGCGGGGATATCTTACATACAAGACTTTGTCATGAGGTCATCTAAAATTCCTGCGGCAATGTCAAAAGTTATAGTGCAATGAAAAAGGACAAGCGCGTGCGATATTGATACTGCAGAGACATCTATAACGCAGACGAGGCTATATCTGTCCCTGTTTGCGGAATAGACTGTTGTCCTCCACTGTGATCCCTAACAGCTTATACGGAGATGGCCAGATGGGCCAGCCTTTTCTCCGAGAGATTAGACTGCGGTTTCATTTCGACGGAACACCGGAACAAAAGCCACGGTGCCACATCCCAGGGAACATGAAAGTCAATTTGAGACTAAAATAACATAGTTTCAGTGAAAGCACTGGAAGGGAAATCGCACACTATTCCTTCGAGATTAGTGCATGCCACTACAAGCTTGCACGTAGGCAGATGATCTGTCTTTTTAAAAAAAATGTATTGATCCCTGGCTCGCGGAAATTACCCTTTGCTCTGCACGTAAAGGCATCAGTCTCCCTCCACTTTCAATTCAGTGCTGAAAGTAGACTTTGTCCTGTCCTAACACACCCCTACTGTACTGCCCTCAACGTCTACAAGAGTGCAAATAACTCAATGACAGAGAAGACAGGAGTCTGAAGCTAATCTAGTTCCCATAGTCTGAAGCTAATCTAGTTCCCATAGTCTGAAGCTAATCTAGTTCCCATAGTCTGAAGCTAATCTGGCTCCCACCCCGCCAGCGGTCGCTGGGACAGCCGCTGCACTCAGCTAGGTGCTGAGAGGCCTATATGAAACGGTGTGCGGTGACAGGCTGGAGGATGCAGTCCATTCCCTGGTGTTGTCTGAGCGAACCCCCGATGACGAGGCAGTGCACTGGGCCAGCCTCCTCTGGTTACACGGCTCTGGGTGGAGCCGTCAAGACCCGGCTAGCGCTTTAAAAGTGGCTGTGTGTCAGGACAGGCTACTGGGTCACAGAGCTGGAGCAACCAGAGACCACTGCTAGAACGATCCCTAAGCATATTCCTGTGCTCTTAGTAGTGGTTTCAATGAGCGTCTGACCTTCTCTATAAGACAATTATTAAGACAATAGGGTTTAGCCTTCAACCAAGTATTTTGTTTATGTCTGCACACCTCGGCAAACTACGAGCGTAGCAAAGTGGAGCGAGCAGTTCTTCTTCCTGCGTCCTTATATGGAGGTGAGGAGCGGAGCCTCATTTCCCCTCCGGAGCTTTGGTGGGGCTGCTGTTCTGTACAGGCAGGCTTTCTCTCTCTCAGCCAGAGCTCTAGTGAAGGCTAAAACGACTCTCTCTTTGAGTAGGAGTGACTCTTTTGACATGCTTGACTAACATCATTTGGCTTTCAGTAAAATCCTAATGCAAATGCTTGTTGACGGTATACAAAGCCTGACCTGGTCAGCAACAATCAAACCGGTCCAAACAATCCTTCGGGAAAAGCTTTGTTCTACACGTCAGAACTAAAAATATTGACTTGGTGTAACGACCCCTCAGGTTCCCCCCTTGCCCTTCCTTTTTCATTACTTCAAATGTTCAAATGCAGTCATTCACTTTTTCTTTCCAATTATCACAAAAATGTCAGGGACAAGAACGTCGGAGATCAGTGTATTATTCGCTTGGCGTCCTCATCTCAAATATACAACGCAAATACCTGGATTTTCCCCTCTAAATACATCCCTCCTCTAAATATGATCCTCTTACATCAGCAGTGCTGCCTTGTAACCCCAATGAGGTAAATCCAAAAGACCCAAAGCCAACAATGCCGCATGAAGGTCAGAGCTGCTACTGCCTCAATGAATAATAACAATACAATCCCTGTGATTAAATTACAGTCTAGCCTTATCTTGGACACCGAAAAAAATAACAAACAGAGCCACATTAAAAAGGTGAAAGCCAGACAGTTTTTATTTCTGAATGTCCTGAATTGCGACTGACAGTTCCCCCATTTCAACCGCCCGCAGTGGTGAGGACCAGACAGTAAGAGGCTTCCCCACTGCAGCGCACGGCTGGCTGCCTGGCGCCCACACCGGGCCCGAATCTGGGAGCTCCAGGCCCGGTTCGCCACTGACCACGCCGCACTGCTGAGCAAACCAACCTGTCAGAATCCATCCCGCTCTCACCCACTCAGACAGGCCTCCATGGACCACAGTCGCACAACTGGAACCCCCCCCAGCCCCCCATCATCTCAACCCGACCACAGCGTGAGAAACGGCTCTGGGTCGATTACGTCGAGAATGTGCTTACTCTCTAGGAATAAATGGGGGGGCGACGCAGAGCGTTTGTGGGCTTGAGTGTGTGTATGTGGCCGATGTGTGAGATCTGCTTATTAAACGTGTTGGCCGACGTGTAAGGGCGTAAATTGGGCAGTGTGTTGTGTCCCTGGACGTCGGTACTCAAGTGGGACTGAGAGGGACCCCAC
Organism: Galaxias brevipinnis; assembly: GCA_036023535.2. Lineage (NCBI taxonomy): Eukaryota > Metazoa > Chordata > Actinopteri > Galaxiiformes > Galaxiidae > Galaxias > Galaxias brevipinnis. The sequence goes on from JAVQIZ010072636.1 coordinate 4,593, forward strand.
ACCAATCCCACAGCTCGACCAACGCAACGTCATAAAGTACAAATCCCGCAAAGTAAATGTTTTAAAGAAAATAAATTACAATTAAATAGCCACAAAGCACCTCCCAGTGTAGGGTCTGGTTACTGACAGCCGTGTTGGACCATTGAAACTCACCTTGTGAAGAGGAAGTACCAGGAACGCTCCACCCCCGCTGGCCTCAATGATAATGGCGACGAATTTGGGGTTGACGGCGCAGAAGGAGCTGTCCCACGTGACCCGCGACACCCGGATGTCATCGTAGCACTGGTCATTCTTCAACGCCTGGCCAAAGACATGACGGAATTTGCTCGCCCTCACAACTCGTCTGAACATATCTGGACAAGGAAGAGAGAGCACTGGTTTAATGCACAGGTACCTCAAATATAATGATGTTGATTCATTTTCTACTATCACTGGTAATTTTGTTCCGTTACGTTTACCACGGTGACGACCCCTGGCTAACATAAGCTACTGGCCAGAAAGCCCAACAGTAACAGAAGAAGCGCGAACGCACACACACAAACACACAACCCCAAACACACACACACACACACACACACACACACAAACACACAACCCCAAACACACAACCCCAAACACACACACACAAACACACACACACAAACACACACACACACACACACACACAGAGCAAAGCAACGTGTTTATGGCTTGGGAGAGCCATTAGTGCACTGAACGTCCCGTCCCCTCACGGCAGCACACTCCGAGGGACAGATTGAGAGCATGTGTGAACCTCTTTCACATTCCCCACCCAGATGTGAGCGAGCGAAGCTCTTAGGAGCGCGGGGCTCTGCGTGCAGCAGATGCTCCCCGGCCCAGCGAGGCCCGCGACGCCCTATCTCTTCCCTCTGACACGCCGTTGACATTCAGCAGACATGAGCAGACATGCACTAATATGGCTACCAATTAGTGAAAAAGGGGTTGAGCCATGAGCATGTGGGTGTACATATATGCTTTTGCTGCCAACTGAAAACACAGAGACTGAACTCTAAACACCAGGAAGTGGCTAGGGCTCTGGGAATGCACAGAGTGATCAGGGGACAAAACAGAAGCAATCCAAGTTTAAAGAAAGGCAAAGTATACTTCATCAAAATAGAAAAAAGCAGCGCATGTCGCCGAGGGACTGCTTTAGCCAAACTTTTTATCAAAATCCATCTGTCAAGAGAGGGATTTGAAAAACTATCATTTTCAACAGCTACAACTCTTCTGAGCCTATAATAGTAGGCCACCTCCACAGACAAGGGAAATGGCCAATCCCTTATTGCCAAACTAAATCCACCAAAGCTACCAGCTCATGTAATACCCCTCACCCTGAATTTCACAGATAAGGAGTTTAGTAGTAGCCATTGTAACATCCTCTCATAAATGAATCTACCTTGTGTACCACCCCTGACTCGCACACATGGCACAACAGCAAGGGTGGTATGTGGTGGTGGTGGTTTCACCATTGCGTCGTAAAGGCTCCAAGTGTGGTTTCCTTGAAATGTGGGCGAGTGTGTGTGTGTGTGTGTGTGTGTGTGTGTGTGTATGTAGCGCATGTTCCATTCCTAAGGATTAGATCATGGACAGGAAGCTCTTCCTGTGGGAGGTGTGGCACGGTGACAGACAAGCACAGACATGAAGTCTGCCGATAAACCTTCCTGCACAACTAACCAAAGCCTTGCCTCAAACTCGATGTAGTAGCTTAGCTCAAGCCTATACTTAACCTCTTTGGGCACCAACATCTGGCCAACAGAGCATTAAGGTCATTGAAAAAACATATGGATATTTGATAATCAGATTTACAACATGCATTGAGCCCATAAGTGTTCCTTTATGCGGTGATAGTCTGTTAGTAACCCATCGAAGACTGTCAGTGAACCCTCTTTCAACTTTCACCCATGACCATCATGCGGACATATGTTTGTTTTTTAACCCACACATGCAAGGAAATGGGAAATTGTATGCTTAGTACTCTACTTCCTAAAGGTAATGGTGAACTAGGGAATTGGTTCCTCAACAAGGAGGACTTTGTTTTAGAAATATAAATTAGGAAGCTCCCTACCTGCTTTAATGGTGGGAAAAAATGGAACCACTTTGCATTAGGCTCGATGTTCCAGTTCAGCAGTCACCTAAATCAACCAACATTTTCCGGGATGGTTTTCAATGGAGTTAAAAAACAAACAAAGAGAAAATAATTCTCACTTAATTTAGCCTAGTTCTTAAACTGTTAGCAAAGACCCTCACTACCTGACAGTGCCAACACAAAAACAGGCTAACTCAGTCCTCCAGTGGTCTGATGTTTCTAGTTTCAACATATCCTAAATGGTAATTTACCTGTAATAGGGTTAAACGTGAGGAGCTTTCTTTTCACAAGTGGATATTGGAACAGTATAATGCCAATTATAATGGACCTAAACTAATTACGCGATTCAAACTTTGCACAAAGCATTAGTATAAATCCTTTTTTCTCTACAACAAGATATTCCGGTTACAAAAAGCAAAGGCTAGTCCAAGCAAAGACCTACAAAGAATTTTTACATAGTCACTCTGATGTCAATGTCCATTCCCTATTAAACTAACAGCTTGCTACAGCATGCGGTTTTGTGCTTATGAACAATATGCCAATTCAGTACAAGTGTAAAAAGCCACAAAGATGTCATGGCAACTAGGCTACAAGGAGGAACAATAGGACCACAAATTCTAAAACATGCCCGGCGTCTCAGGATTCCCATTCTCCTCCATGAACGCTCGCACAATACACTTGTGTGCCACCGCTGCAGAGAGAGCAGCAAAAAACCACAGGTCATCCGAACAACAATCTGACAATTGTCCTGCCAGAAGCATGAACCCACAGCAGTGAGTGAGACAGGAACGATTGGGACTTCGGCCAGCCTGGAGTGGCTTGGAGAGTTCACTTTAGATAGAAGACTAGTCTGTTACAATTTGGCGGACCTGCGTCTCTTACCACTGAGGATGGAAAAAAAAGAAAAGAATTTACAAAGCTAAGCTTGTCCTACACCCTTACCTCAAAGACTTTTTCAGGCCCTTGTCGAAGCACTATCAGAGACACTACGGCTTTGGAACAGATCGCCTAGCAATGCATCTAGGATACTTTCCCGTTTCTATCAGAGACCCAGCCCTGAACCTGCTGCGCTATTCCAGAGCAAATCACCAGCTCCATTACATAGCATTATTTAAAATGTTCCTGACGAAGCACAATAACAATGCAAATATTGTTCCAAAGGGCACCTAAAAATCAGTGGGGTGGCACTGCGGAGAAAGCGCTGTGAAGCATAAAACTGCTTTAGTCGCGGCGCTGACGGCAACAAGTCGTAGCATCCATGTTTAATTGGAGGGAACTGATGTGTGCTTACTCTTTGGCTGTTAGACAGCACTGGGGTGTATGACAAGCTAATTGTCAGCCACTCTAAGTGTTCAATTAGAGAGAGTCCCTACTGGGCGTCAGATGGTGCCATATGCTCTCTCGGCATGAGTGTGCCAACTCCACAGAACTAGAGTGGGCAAAGGGGAGGGGCAAGCCACCGTTGACTGGAGGAGCCATTGTGCTCAAGTAACCAACCTGGCAGGCACAGCAAAGTGCCACTAGGAAACTGTGGGCTAATCAGTCCTGCTTGAGTGCACATTCTGGAAACTGAGGAAGGTGACAGGCTGAAATAAATAACCCTCCCCCCAAAAAATCCAAACTCCTTAGCTTACGCTTTTAATATGATAGTATGACAAGACTGTGGTTGGGTAGATGCTCTGAATAGAACAACACAATGTGTCAGTAATGAGATCGGGGCCATGGGCCAACGCTCTGCCGGCAGCCAAACCCTCCCCGGCCTGCTCATCTGCAGGCTTTGACCCAGCCACTGAACCCTGGGCATCCCTCAGACAAACATCCTGCTGCTCCAGATCCTCTTCCACGCCAGTCTGCCTCGCCGGAATGCCTGCCTCGCTAGAACCCACTTATCCTGGGCAGCCTGCATAGCATGCTGGGTAATGCTGTTCGGTGTTATGGCTAGTGCGCGGGGGGTCAATGTGGGTCATGGCTGCAGCTCTTAAGCGATGCTGAGACAGGTGGGGTAAAAAAAAAAAAAAAAAGCTTTCAGACAGACAATGGGAAAGAGGGACTGACAGACAGAGGCGATTAGGAAAGAGCAAGGGGCCTCTTCTCAGTTCAGCAGGGATTCGCTTTGACAAGTAAGCAATGATGGCAGAAGAATCCCTGGCTGGCCGGCTGTAAGGGGTGACTCAGCTGTGCCTGAAGTTGAGACTAGGGCAAAAGGCTCCAACCAAGTGAGATCTTCAGACTATGTTTACAAACACTGAGGTGCTGCTTAGCAACCTGCATATAATATCAGCCCAAGAATGCATAAAAGAAACACGCTTTTACAAAAGAAGGCGCAGTTCCAGAATAAAAATAATCTGCAACACACGCATTCTGCCTTGTAAGGTTACAAACTGAGCAGTCCTGCACAATTGCTGGAAAGAGTCCAAAGAGAGGCCATAGAGAAGGCAATGGTGTATTTCGTTAAGTTTCTATAAACAATAAGACAGGAAACACCAAAACCTGTGAACAGAGCCACCCTATCTGAAACAGTTTGAGCAAAGCTAGAAACGCCAACTATTTATCTTGCTGGCAATCAATGAAAAAAAGCACTTCTCAAAAAAAGAGTACCAACAAAAAATGTTGTGTGACAAAACTAAGAGAGAAAAAAATTCTGCGTAGGCCTAAGTAAGGTCTCATTGGTCACAGTTTTATTTTCTAATGAAAATATCTGCCAAAACGCCTGGGAACCAGCCTGTTATTGGTTAAGAGAGATTGGCACCGAGTTTTCATCATTACAACAGTATGAGTAAACATCACATAGACAACCACTGCAACGTGGAAGTCAGGCCCTCATAGCTATACCACAGGATGTGGCATAATTACCTGCCATGAGGTCAACAGAGTAGGGTAAAGGAGGGAGAGGCATGACACTCAGCCAGGAGTCCCATTAACCCAGTCCAAATGGGAGAAGAATAGTGCTCTATACCATTTGTGAAAATGCTCTGTAAATGTAACTGCACAAATACACAATTTGAACATTTGCGAATGGAGGAGGTTGACAGCGCAGACTGTTGGGGCCGCTGACCCTCATTGTGAAACACGAAGGCTTTACACAAAAACCTGAAAAACGACTGAAAGGGCTCTGGACGAACAGACTGACCAATAGGTTTCGTTGGACACTTTGCATGCGGCTCAAGGCAGCACAAAGTGTACAGTACAGAGACAGTGGACAAGAGGGTAGGGCATTTACAACTGAAGCAGGCTAGGCTTGTGGAACCGTGTCAACTGAGTGGGTGGGGCCGGCTATTGTATAACTGTAGAGTTTGGTCAGCGCGGGTGCTGTTTGCCTGACAATCCTCTCCGGGAGGATATCACACAGTTTCCTGCTCTCTGTAGCTTTGAACCTCACCGCCGGTGCTGCTGCGCACAGTGGATTCAAAAACGCTTCCAAACAAGCTTAAGCAGCTGCTTTTGAACCTCCCCATCGGACAAAAGAAAATTGTCAATGGCCGTGTCAAACGCCCGAAGAATCTTAATTGTTTTGGCTATTTAACCGTCATTGACGGAATAGTTTTGATCACATAACCAAAACAGGCGTGCCCGTGTGTGCAAATTCCCACAGCAGACAGGGTCCGGTGGAGCTCCACTAGGGGGTCATACCCCGTCAGATTAACAGCCAGCTGAGGCAGACCTCCAGGGGGGCAAATGCTATTCGGCCCGCCGCACCCTCCACTGGGTCATGTTGCTCACCAAACCGGCCCTAATGCAAGCAGACAGACCTCAGAGAGGTGCCAGTCAGGTCACAGGGGAGGAGTTGAAGAAAAGGGAGGGGTCTCAGTCCAACCACCACCCCACTCACGGTAGCCAGCCGGGTTGAGCCTAATGCGGAGCGAAAGAAAGAGGGCCAGCATGGATCACACCATAGGTCTGCCTGCCACTGATAGTCCGGGGGCCCTAGGAGGTCTGAGGAAATGACTAGCAGGAAACGGGACCAATGTGACAGCGCCTTCTTGGCAAACCAAAAAGCTCCCAACACAGTGACTTCGGTAGTCTTTTTATTCATGAAGGGAAAATCATATTAAGCTGCATTGTTATAATGCAAAGGTATAACATGAATGCCTGCTGCTTTGTTTTCCAAATGCCCATAATACTAGTAGTACTTCAAGCCCCTTCAGAGAGTGTAACACTTTGTCTTATTTCGGAGGGCAGATAAGTGTTGAATTCCTGTCTTGTGTAATACTAGTGCACACAGCCTCAGAGCACACAGTAGACATGTCTCCGTGGGGACGGAGACACTGCACAGCCTGATAAAGTCATCTGTGAAAGGGAACGATTGAAACCAGTCCTCCGCCTGGATCTCAGGAGGCAGCAGGGTTCTCCTCGCTTCACTCGAAAGCAGGAGCGCCGCATAGGTGGCTCCTGCGTTCCATTAAACCCAAGCGCATTGTTACGCTCTGACATAAGGCTGGGAAGTGGCTACGGAACAGAGACAGGGGAAGCGGGTTAAAAAGTGAGGAACGACAAAGAGGGTTGGGGTGGGGGGTGGGGGGGTGTCATGGTTGCCCCGGAGAACAAGAATGACTTCTTTCAGTTCCCTTACAGACCCTGACCCGGTCTCAACACCATACATGGCAATGTTCATGCATCCCAATTACAAGCTAAGGCCACCCCATTCTGTCTTGGGCGATCAGTACTCAAAACAAGTTTGTCAATGAGGAGGCCGCAGCACAGCAATACTGCCCCGCCCAGTGAAAACCCCCATAGGGCAAACAAACACACACTAAAAGCTAAACACAAAGCCAAGCAGGAAACAGCGCTGCATGTCGGCTGAGGGAATGACATATTCTCAATCTGACTCACGATTTCAGGGAAAATCTTGCCACTGAAGGTCCTACTGGCACGCCAAGCATCAATACCCGGACAAAGAGCTCCTAACAGTAGTCTAGATAAGAGGCCACTCTTGGCCTCCAAAAGCCATGTATTGCCTTGAAACAGCAAAGTAGGCTCAACTATGCCCTAATGCAGTCTTCTTCACTTGTCTCTGGGATAGATACTGATAAAGGCTTAATCTACGGTGATGGGTGCCAGGTCGAGCATAGCCAAGGTGAACAATGTCAATCTAAATGTCTCTAGTTCCTTTTATCATCAAATTCTCCCCTTCTATGTCGGGAAGAAAATGAGGTTTGAAGTTATCAGGCAATTGGGGGCTCAAGGAGGGATTTCACCTTACCAAAGAAATCCCATCTATAAATGTGCCTATGCCTTTCACAGGACAGTTGCAATGGGATTCTTTCCTTCAGAGGCTAGGTCTTTCTTCAGTTGATGATAATGTTTTCTTCAAAAACAGAAATTGATACATACAAGGAAGCAAAACTAGCCAGGCCACCCCTAGCCTAGCAGTATTGACAGTGGCTGTGACCCTGTCACCCTGCTACCAGTCATACACTACCATAAACTGAATGCCACTAAATGAGATTTTCTTATAACCCAACAGGTATTAAATATATTTGCTTTCTGTAGACAGGCAGTTGTGTATGCTGATAACCCTAAACACTGTAGAACTTGTAGCTAACTAAAATCAGACCATAAAAATGTACTTAGTTTAATTAAACTGAGAACACATCTTGGTTACAAATGTTTTCCCACAGTGTCTATTGATGCCATCCATTTCCCTTACACTGATGCTGCAAACCTCTCCATGCACTGGCAACCTACGGCCTTTTGTCACCAAGAACGCATGAAAGACGCCATATAAATCCCCTTCCTGTAACCAAGGCCATGGACCACCATTGTAATCAGATTCCAGCTGCATTCCAGTGCTTTTCGCAACAATGAGATAAGGTGGTGTTTTTTTCACTCTTCCCCAACCCTAGTTAACCCTGTGGTCTGGGCTCGGCTCATTGTAAAACACCATAAGGGCAGAATGTGCATTGCACAGCTCTTTGTAATGTCGTAGGCTTTAGCACATTGATACGTACATGAGCTTTACAGTGGTAGGACTATGGGGATCAAGAAGAAGAACAACAAGGCTACTAGTTGAAGTAAATGTGGGGAAAGAACTAGCCTACTCACAGGAACTGATCCAATTAGGCCTAGCCTTGGCAACACTTACTGTACTGACTTCAAGCCAAGCCTTGGAATGCACGTCAACAGTTGAAACAAGTGACCACATATGAGACTGCATCAATTCCTGATAGTTTTAGACGAAGAAGACATGGATGTTCTAAAGGCTCCAGCACACCAGGACACCAGGAAGACAACAGCACACCAGGAAGAATTTCGGATTTCTCCGAAAAAGACCCTGCCTCATTTTAGCAGGCAATCATCCAGCTTGAATAAATAAAGCTTTGGGGGAAAAACAATTTTTTTTTTGGGGGGGGGGGGGGGGGGGGGGCCCAAATTTTTTATAATTTACCGTTTAAAAAAAGGGTAAAAGTTTTTTTGGGAAACACCAACCCAGACCAAAAA
>JAVQIZ010072666.1:0-14437 GCA_036023535.2 Galaxias brevipinnis
ATTGTTGTTTCTGTACATTTGTTTTTATTTTTTTTGTATTTTTTGCAACCCCACACAACCCCCCCCCCCCCCCCCCCCCACCTCCATCCCCGCCATGAACATCCACTGCATTAGCAGAACAGTGTGCCACCAACTACATTGACGCCACGGCAACCTCCACTGCAGAGAATGACAGAGTGATGAGACACGAGACTCTAATCACAACATGAACAGGATCAAATCAATACACAGTGATGGAGGGAGATGGTAAGGAATCCTGGATTTTAAAGGGGGCAGCGGAATTTGAGCTATCACTTCAATTTGGTAGTGAATGTCCAGTTGAAGTTGTAATAAAAATGTGGATTTTCCTTTTATAATAAATTGCAGCTGTGCTCTACTTGAAAAAAAGACAACCTTAGGAGCAACTACTCAATGATCAACCAAACACACGCATGGGTTTTTCGTCAAGCTTACAAGTTCTCCCAGACAGTAACTTAGATCAATACAAAGCAATACACAAATGTCACGAGATGCATTGCAAATTTCATAAAGACAGAAACATAGATTTTCCTTTTATAGATTTCCTTACCACAAACAACATCAAACTAACTTGTAATAAACATATTTTTGGTTTTCAACGCTAAATACAACTAGACATCCAACTAATATTACTGATGATTGCAGATAGATAGGGAAGCCAATGACTAATAGTAAACTTCTTTTATGGAAATGCAAACGAGTAAGTTCAATCTAAAATAGGTACATTCATGTTCTATGGTTCCATTTCTAAGTAATTGCATCACAAATGAACCAAAAAAATTTCAGCCTAAGGTAGCCACTGTATGTCTAGTCAACCCCTGGTGATACAAAGACAATCCAAATGGATGGAGATGTGACAATTGACAAGATTCCGACCAGAAGCAGTCACCTCAGATGAAGTTACACCACAGAAGAAGACGTTACCCCAGAGGTAGTTACCCTCAAAAAAATCACTATATAAAGTCTAGATGGATGATCCCTTCAATGACAAACAAAGTGGTTCCACAAGCGGAACGACACCCCCGAAGTGCCAAGAGCCACAACAACATCACAATCTCCTCTATTTCTTAATGGACCAAAAAAATAAAATGGGAACTTCCAGGATTCCTTGACAAAGTAATGAAGAGGGTTCATCTTTTTTTTTACCAAAAAAAGATGTGTGTGCGTGTTTGCACATACCATCTAAGAAGCCAGAGGAGGTCAGCTTTTTACGATGCGCGCGAGCATAATCTTGAAGGTTAGGTGCGCTGGAGGAGCCTCCAAGCACCATAGTGCTAAACAGACCAGCGCAATGAGATCCTAATGGGAATTAGAACAGATACATAGAGCAACCTTGTTGGGTGCCACAAACACCACAGGAAGGCATGCAGCATGCATGTTTTAAGAGATTCTTGCCACAGAAAAGACTTTGTGCAGCCTTATATTACCGGTTCACATACTGACAGGAATGTCAGTTGGTATGAGTGTCATGGTCACATGGGAAATCTAACCTTAACTATTTCCTTTTCGTAGTCTTGTATTATTTAAATGGACCAGGACAATTCCTTAACTTGGTGACTAGCTTGTTAACTTTGTCTGGGCCAAGATCAACCTTTACTACAATAGCCCAAATGTAAGTGCTAAACCTTAAAAAATTAAACAAAAAAATAAATACGAGTGATTGGTTTCTAGTTCTAAATACAAAAAAAGGCTAAAGCTGAGCCTTTTGGACTTCAAAACGTAAAGATCTAACCATATTTAAACTTGATTTAAATATGTGTCATTAACAAATATAAAACAAAAAATTTAATAAAAAGTAACAAAGTGAGTGGAAAAAACGTGAAGTCAGAAGAGTGTACTCTAATGGGATAGAAATATTTAATATCCGTTATCGAATACAAATATAATCAAATGAGGTGCGGCTAAGACAAACAAAAAGTCATAAAATAAAACAGCACATTGTGTGTGAAACATTTTCTAAAATGGCAGCCATCAACAAACCCCCATTGATTTGATGCCAAGAATTTGCTGTGGCTACAACATTTTAGGTCACAAAGGACATCACCAGCATGTATGAGAAACCAAGTCAGCACTAAATTAATTGTGTGGCAAAAATCTTGGTTCTACGGTATGCTAGACAAGAAGCGGCCAGTATTGACGGCTCAGTATTGAAAAGCTTCACACCACAAATTTAGTAATTGATCATTCAGTGTCAAAGATTTTAAAGAGCAGCCTGTGCAAGGAAACCATACTTATTAGTGCTTAAAGCACAGTACACATACACAGCAAAGATATTCAGAATAAGATACATTCATATACAGACAAATTATTCTATAAGGAACACTTCTGCTGGTCTCATAAAAACCTGTATTGTCAATAAGTAAGTTGTACATGTCACTACCTTTTATGTAAAATATATTTAATTCACCCAAGAAAATACATAAATAGTTTTTTATTTAACAATAAAAGGCAGCAAAAAAAACATGTTCACTAAAACAATTACACTTATAATTACAATTACATTTTCTAGAATTACAACGATATATATTCGAGAATTTCAGTAACATGGTCAGAACCTTTTTCTTACCTATTCCAGTGGTGAGTTTGTGTTCCGAGTGAAGTCTTCCAGGCCTAAGAACATGGGTGCTGTACTCAGACAGAACCTACATGACAGAGACAACAGGGAAAAGAGTAAAAACCCTAGCCATTCCACCACGCCAATGAGGGTGTGTGTGTGTCCACTCAAACAGATGGCCTTGGTCTGAACAAACAAATGTTAGTGAGTAGCATTGAAAAATGTTAGCGCTGAAACAAGGGATGGAGAACCAAAGGAGGGATGAGCCATGCACCAACATCCCCCATGGCATCAGGAAGTCCATTCCACGGAGCGGGACAGGAGCCCAAACAAACCCAGTGGGTGACAAAGATGCAGAGGACGGATGACGGCGACAACAGTAACACGGCGGCAACAAAAGTTTGGAAGAAGAGCTAGGCGTGAACAACAACAACAACAACAACAACAACAACAGCACGACTTTGACCAGTTAACACAAATATAAAAAATAAAAAAAGATCTGTGTCAAAAACTTAAGACACAAGGATAAAGAGACGTTTCCGTTTCACTTTTTGGAAAGATGTTAACAACTTCACTGTTAACGTGCAACAACAGTACCGGCACAAACTTGGAATGGGAGGATCCTCCTGGGTGGAGCCTTCCTGTTGGCTAGGAGTTTTGATTGACAGGAAATGACGGGCGTATGAAGGAGGATGGATGATGGATGGATGATTGAAGCAGTGTTGTCACCACCGGTAAGGAAGCACCAGTCACAGAATGAGCCCCCATCTCAAACCTCTCAGATCTTACCTGTAGTGTGAGTGGAGCCCCCTGGCCCTGACTCTCAGTCACTGCAGCACAACATACCGGACTCTACGTGAGAAAGTCCCGTTTCAGTCACACTGAATACCACACATTTGACCCCTCAGTGGAGATCATATTAAGATTAAGATTAAGTGTTTTACGATGTTGTCATGTGGGCACGGACTTCATTTAGGGTGACGCAAATTTACAGTGGTTTGGGGTCTTAATGTACAGTTATCTCTTGGATTGTAATGGATAAATTAACTTTTTGTATTTTTTCAAACTTACAAAGGGACTGTTGAGATGCTCTTCTTTTTTGCATCATTAGAGTTTACCAAGTCACCAAAACTAAACATCTTTAACGCAATCACTGTAATTTTGGAAGCAAAACAACGCAGCGTATAACAGGTTACGGGATGTTGGGCCATCTAGCTTGTTGCTGAACCACCCCTTATTACAGAGTGCAAATCACTCAGGTTTCATATTCTATATATCAGGGTCAAACATACACAAAACGGTAGTACAATTCCCATTCCAAGCAGTTTTCGCTTCCATCTAGCAAAATGGAATAAGAAATGTAGTGGAAGTTAGCCTTGCCTACATTTCCTTGGTGCTTACAACCAGTCCTGTAAAGCACTCCTCGAAACAGGAACACATTAAGTGGTAAGTGGTGCATACATAACAATTGATTAATATAATTATTCAGGCTGCATCCAATCAGAGCTGGGCTCTTGATGTCTTGGCACAAACAAGCGACAGGCCCCTTTTTGAAGAGAATGGCACAATCACAACACCCAACCTCATTGATGGCCCAGACAGAGATCAAACAAAGGAACGGAGAGGGTCAGAAAGGACAGCTAATGCTGGAGGTTTCAGCAGGTAAATACAAAGGCTAGTAGATGTCCAACAAGATGAATGATGACTAATGGCACTAGCTATGAACTGGTTCCACTATGGCTGGACTGAATTCATATAAAAAATACTTGGTCAAATATGAAAATAATACATACATATTTCCATACGATAAATGTATTTTGAGCTATTTTAAAAAGGTAAATATTGAATGTGACTTATCATATACCAATTATATTATATCTCTATGTTTAACATACAACAGCCATTGTTGAAAGGTCCATGAACAGCACTAACAGAATCATAACTACAAACAAAAGGGACTAAGTTAACATCAAAGACAAAAGTCAAAGCACAAAGTTTGTAACAACCAAAAAGACACTCCAGATCAAGAGTTGCTGAAAAGGGAGTCAGTTGGTCAGAACCATTCCGTCTCTGAGACCTCGTTTCCATAGCGATAACATTACTCACTTTTCCATAGCGATAACAATACTCACTAGAGGCGGAAAGTAGAACAAACCAAAAAAGGTGTGTATAGTTGTGGAAATAAAGACCAGTAAATCCTAGATACTGCCTTTCCATTGATCTGCTGATTAGCTGTCCTTAGCTGACCGCCACCGTGCTACTCAGAGGTCAACCGTCCCATTACCAAAACACGACTGGCCATCTAGTTTGGGGGGTGTGTTGTGAACAACATTAACAGATGAATTATAAAAAGAAAGGTGTAAAAACCTGTTGCCATGAGCCAAAAATAGTGGATGTGAAAGCCAGGGATTTGGGGGAGACAGGGGAGGAAGTAATTTGGTCCCCTGATCTGCGTCTTCGACGCCCAGTGCCCAGTGCAGCACTGCTGTAGTGCAGCCAGGCCCCACTAGAGTCAGGGCTAGACACACTCAGGGGGCTCTCTGCCTAGAAGTGAGAGAGGGGGGGGGGCAGAAACAGCACAGTCATGCAACATTACACACACAACAACAGTCCAGCAGCCCATGGTGCTAGGTAGATATATGTAGGTAGGGCGGTAGGTATGTAAGTAGCTATGCAGGTAGCTATGTAGGTAGATAGCTACGCATGAAGGTAGCTAATGTTCCAACCAGTCCAACTAACATCCACAACACGAGGGCCTTCTATGTGAAAAGAAGGGTGAGGGGATTCAAAGAAATGTGGGGTCATACTTTGCCCGGTGTGGTCTTGTTTAAGTCTGGCTGCAATGAAGACTACGCCGAAAGCATATAAAAAAAAAAAAGAACATCAAAGCATTCATGTTACAGTGCATTCAGAAATATTCAGACCGCTTCTCCTTTTCCACATTTTGTTATGTTACAGTCTTATTAAAACATTTATACATTTTTTTTTCTTCCCCTCAACACCCCATAATGACAAAGCAAAAACTGGTTTGTATAAATGTGCGCACTAAAATAAACAAACTGAAATATTCCATTTGCACATTTGATAAATGTTTTAATAAGGCTGTAACTTAACAAAAGGCGGAAAGAGTAGGAGTCTGGATGCACTGTATATATTCCTGTGCGGCTCCTATTGATTTTCAGGTCAATTCCTTGCCTCTGGCAAAAGTCGGTATGTGTTTGTGTGTTTACAGACATAGATAATTGCACAATCAATACATACATTTAAAAGTGATTACTGCTTTTAGCCACTGGAGTGGCTGATTTGAGAATTGGATTCTAACGAGGAAGCGCTGAGTTAGAGACGGAGGGAATAGTTCACTTTTAAGAATGTTTATTCTTGTTTCCATGTCTCCTGGAGTTGTCCTTACTTGTACAGATAGATTTTACATCTTCGTGTTGCCGCTTAGCATCAATGCTAAAAGATTTGCCTTAAAAACCTAAAAAGGATACCATAGAAGTAATTCACGCAAAGCTAGCCCCCATAGGTTTCCAGGCAAACTATTAGCATTGAAGCTAAAGAGGAAATCAGACTTAGGACAGCACATGTTGTTTATATAGGTAATATTTCCTGCTACTTTGGCTGAACTCTTGAGTGAGACACACGGTTATAAAGGTAGTGCACTCGTACTTCCATGCAATGTGAGGGGGTGACCTCTGCTTTAGTGTATTACTGATGTGCCGATGGAGATGAAAATTAGACGGTAAGGTAAATATGCTTTTCGGGCAAAAACTCAATGCATTAAAACAAGAAAGAAGCCAATTAAACCCTTGTGTAGCATGTCAATATTTACGTTACACTTTGACAAATCAATTGCAATGTCTGTAAGTATCTTCTTGTACATCTACTTCATATAGTGATCGAAACAATCAAAAAGCCTATATTAAATATACGGTAATAAAAATAAAATCTAAATCATGAACTGCACAAGCTAGCCTAAGTAGACAACCCAATCGGTTGGCCAATTCTTATTGATGACCAGTTAAAATATATTAACTTATATTAAATATATATATATACACATACTTTTTTTAACAGTAAAAAAATAAATAAATAAAACGAATTCTCTTTTCATCTCTCCGTTGCGAATCTGTAAACGTTTGTGGTTATTCAGGTCTAAGCAAAGAGAAGATAAACATTAATCTGGAAAAGGCAAAAGGATTTAAGCACAGCCGTGACAGAAAGGTCACACTACACACTGACATATAAGCAATCTAACACACATAGCCGGCGTGACCAGGGAGCCTTACTACACAGACACTAGAAGCGCTTAGCACTAAGAAGAGGTGCCCTCCATTTCAGAACATGGAGTCATTCAGCCTCCGCAGGAATCTATTTTGGATTCTGGGTGAAAAACAACAACTTGTTCAATTAACATAAGAGAGTGTGGTTACGCTACAATAAAGACTCCATTACAACGACTCAAGGAAGGCTGTTGGATAAATAAAAGCTATTTTTTCTGTACCTCTCTAACGTAACCCTGACAAACCCAGTCGCATCCTACCCATTGTACAGTATGACCCCCCCCTGCCGTTCTGAACCCAACCAGCAGGGGGCATACTCACTTCCACAGAGCCGATCTTTTTGGAGCGCGGCAGAGGGGACTTCCTGTGGATGTAGATGGGGTCGGACACCATGGGTCTGAACATCATGAGTGCGCGGTCCGGCTCGTCTCGTCTGGACGAACCCGACTCCTCTTCCTCCTCCACCTGGGACTTCTTCTTCGAACTCTCGTTCTGGAGTTAGAATAAACAGACCCCATGGAGTTCCAATGAATACATTAGTAATAACAGCAACACAATGAAAATGATTGTTCTTGAACAACCCCAATGAGAGTTAATGACCTGAAACAAGCCCACTTACTAGGTTGGTGTGTATTGACTTTTGAACTGAGTATAATATCAACAGTTTTATAAATTAAACACATGACATTTTATGTTTCTAATCACAAGATGCAGAGAACAAATCTGAAGTAGCAGCCCACTAAAGTAATTACTGAGTCAGTAGCCTTAGGTGAAACCTCCAGCATAAGCATGCTGAAAGGGGCTTCACTGACTACATTGAGGTAATCTTGTACCTCACATCCTGGTAGGTTCCCAAGGAAACCCAGTCACACCCAGTCACACAGATGAATAAAAGACACACTTCTTGACATGTTAATATGACATTCTTCATGCATTCATTCCTGAACATGTTCTTCATTTAAACTTTAACCTTTTAAAGTTTAATCCAATCAACATGCGCTTGCGGCCAGTACGACCCTTCACCTGACCCCTGACAGTCCGGGTCAGTACAGCCAGACCCTGGGGATCCAGTCCCACCTTAATCAGAGTCTCTCCTCTCTGGGGATCCAGTCCCACCTTAATCAGAGTCTCTCCTCTCTGGAGGCTGGGTCGGTACCAGTCTCACCTCTCTGGAGGCTGGTCGGGTCGGTACCAGTCTCACCTCTCTGGAGGCGGGTCAGTACCAGTCTCACCTCTCTGGAAGCGGGTCGGTACCAGTCTCACCTCTCTGGAGGCGGGTCGGTACCAGTCTCACCTCTCTGAAGGCTGGTCGGGTCAGTACCAGTCTCACCTCTCTGGAGGCGGGTCGGTACCAGTCTCACCTCTCTGGAGGCTGGGTCGGTACCAGTCTCACCTCTCTTGAGGCGGGTCAGTACCAGTCTCACCTCTCTGGAGGCTGGGTCGGTACCAGTCTCACCTCTCTGGAGGCTGGGTCGGTACGAGTCTCACCTCTCTGGAGGCGGGTCGGTACCAGTCTCACCTCTCTGGAGGCAGGTCGGTACCCAAAGCCCGACGGCAGGTTCTTGTCGTCCTCACAGCCTTTGGCTCCGGGGCTGAAGTGGAGCTCCACGTGAAACCTCTCGTCAGACGACACGTCCTACAATCACACAGAGGTCACGTTAGGTTAGGTTAGGTCGGGGGTCACAAGACTGTGTTAAGATAAAGTGGTGTAAGGTCAGAGGCCAGGGCTTATAGTACCTTGTTGGGGTCCTCGTACAGCATGATGACTATCTGGGTCATGTAGTTGAGCTCGCTGACCACCTTGAGGTAGTCCATGGCTCGCTTCCACTGCTCGTCTTTGGTTTCCTAGGCAACAGACAGGCCAACGGGAGGAGGATAGTCAACAACAACAACTCTGTGTCCGCCATAGCTGGTGTTTCACCTGAGATCAACAACTCTGCATGATTCATTGGACTGTTTATTTTTGAACACCATGTATTACTAGACGGCAAACAACATATGGGTGAGAATCAGAGCCAACAGCAAAAATAAACACACAGATCTACAACGTGGCTTTGCTGGACTTACAGCTCCTAATCTGATCGGGGGGGGGGGGTGCAGATGAAACAGTGGCCAGCCGGTCTAAGTCTACATTTGAAGGTGACATAAGACTGTTTATCACCGGGCACTAGAAAACCTGAGTGAGTGAGTGAGTGAGTGAGTGAGTGAATGAGTTATTGCGGGTGTGTGTGTGAGCGATGAAGGTCAGCCGGTAAGGTGACACTATTAGACTGTTTATCACTGTGCACCAGACTAATGTGAAGTGTGTGTGTGTGCGTGCGTGTCTCACGTCACAGAGGGCTCCGTAGTGCAGGATGGAGAGCAGGGAGTGGACATGACTTTCACTGGTGAAGTACAACCGAGTCCTGACGTGTCTCTCTGGTGACATCACTCCACGGGAGTAACTACGCAGCAGGACACACACACACACACACACACACACACACACACACACACAAAGTGAGAGAAAGTCAGGGCGACAGAGACAGAGAGTGTGTGTGTGTGTGTGTGTGTGTGTGTGTGTGTGTGTGTGTGTCTTACACAGGGTGCAGCTTGTTGACCGTGTCATCGTCCTGTGTGCGCTGCAGGTCGGAGCGGATCTTCCGGATCAGCGGGGTGCAGTAACCCTTAGCGATGTCCAGCTTCTCAGGGTGGGAGATCCCATACTCCTAATGAGAGGGGGGGGAGTACAGGAAGCGTGATACTTTCAGCGTTTTTTATAGTCTCAGTCTAGAATGGCTTGCACTTATATATATATATATATATATATATGCTATACTATACTAGTATAGTATATATACTGTACTAATATATATATATATATATATATGTACTATACTAGCACTAACCTGGGGTGTGTCGGCCAGTCTCCTAAGCCCAGCCTTGGGTGACTAACCTGGGGTATGACTATGTCGGCCAGGGCCTTGGAGAGCCGGTAGATCTCCATGGTGTGCTCCAGCTGCAGGGAGCTGTTGTGCTGCACGTCGTACTTGATGCAGTCGTAGATGTCGGGGATCTTGCTGATGTTGTAGCGGCCGTTCTTCATCTTGAAGTCTTTCTCCAGCTTGGCCCAGCGACGCAGCATGAGCTCCAGAGTCTCGCTGTGGTACAACTGGATGTCTGCACCAGGACAGACAAAATGGAGGAACATCAGAAGATCAGCGCTAGCTTGTTGTTTTATTCAAATACTTAGTACCTGTGAAAAAATCATGTCTAACAGCAACGCGATGCAGAGGACTTTAATTATATTAAATTAGAAACAAACATGAATAAAAACAGCTTATAATACAGGAAATACAACCAACAAGTTCTCAGACAGAGACAAAAACACTGTTCCTAGTTCAGCCATTGGTTGTTTGGATATTACACATGTGACACCCAAACGTCCAGGTTAAGGTGGAAGGTCAGAGCTCTGCCAGGAGATTAAAGAGATGTCTCCTCTGAGGGGCTGTAAGCATGCAGTGACCTGGGAGAAGCCACTCAGACTACTTGGCCCTGGGACCAGTCAGCTTAAGGGCCCCTGGCCAGGCCCCAGAGGGAGAGATCACTGAACTGACAGAGCTCTACACGCACACGCACGCACACGCACACGCACTCAGCTGATTGTAGACACAAATGGGAGACCTGTCATAACGACCTGATTGGACAGAGACAGTAACAGGGGCGGTCAACCGGCAGACCCGGGGTCTGGGTTAGGACAACGACCTGATTGGACAGAAACAGTGGCAGGGGCGGTCTTACCGGCAGACTTGGGGTCCTCCATCCTCTGGCGGATCTGCATGTTGAGGTTCTGGATCAGCGTGTACACCTTGTCACAGCTCTTCACCGGGTTCTTGATCATCTGCATGGACTTCACCAGGGAGGTGCTGCTGGTAGGGGCCAGCTGCACCACACAACACCACACATTAAACCTGTCAGACTACACTGAGCAGGAGGTACTAAGATGTTGGTAAAGTGAGTAGTAAAAACAGTTTTCGTCTTTAATGAGATGTTAGCTGTAGGTTCTCTAGCAGTGTAAAGTCTGTAAGGCTGACTGAGACTGAATAGTCCAGTGACTCCTGTGGAGGTAAGATGTTGGTGTGACAGTGTGGGTATGGGGGGGTAGGGCTCCAGACTAATGTTTTACACTGGGGGGCAGTGGTGCCACTACGTTTTTCAGTTAGTGTCAGCAGCACAAGAACTGGTGGCAGCTTTTTTTAAGGTATTTCATATGAAATCAACGTACAGTTTTTATAAACGGTACAGTATACTGAAGCACCAATATTACCAAGTGAGAGACAGATAAAGAAATGCTGCCAGTGGATAGATCAGGTTTACCTTCTCGTAGTCCTCCTGTGTAAAGTCTGGACTGCTGAACTGAGATCAGCTACTAACTGTATATACTCCCGAGTAAAGTCTGTAATGCTGAGCTGAGATCAGCTACTAACTGTATAAACTCCTGAGTAAAGTCTGTAATACTGAACTGAGATCAGCTAATAGTTGTATATACTTCCCAGTAAAGTCTGTATTGCTGAACTGAGATCAGCTACTAACTGTGTATATACTCCCAGAGTAAAGTCTGTAATGCTGAACTGAGATCAGCTACTAACTGTATATACTCCCCAGTACTCTTTAACGCTGAACTGAGATCAGGTGTACCTTCTCGTAGTCCTCCTGTGTAAAGTCTGTAATGCTGGACTGAGATCAGCTACTAACTGTATATACTCCAGAGTAAAGTCTGTAATGCTGAAATGAGATCAGGTTTACCTTCTCGTAGTCCTCCTGTGTAAAGCCTGTAAAGCCTGTAATGCTGAACTGAGATCAGGTGTACCTTCTCGTAGTCCTCCTGTGTAAAGTCTATACTGCTGAACTGAGATCAGGTTTACCTTCTCATAGTCCTCCTGTGTAAAGTCTATACTGCTGAACTGAGATCAGGTTTACCTTCTCGTAGTCCTCCTGTGTGAACTCTCGGTCTCTCTGCAGGATCTCGTGGAGGCGGGCTTTGACCTTCTGCTGACAGCTGCTGAGAGAGTCGCTGTCGCTGTCCAGCAGACCGTTCATGTTGGCGCTCTTCACCATCTGCACCAGTATAGGAGTCAACTCGCCCTCCAGAGCCAGGAGACCCTGCAGGGGATTCACATCAGCATCAAACATTCAACAGACATCTCACACAAAACGATTCATTGGTTGACGTGGGGAAAATATACTTTTAAATTTTTTTTTATTGGTTTTACTTGTTTTAATCACAACACTTTACCACATAAAGATCGCATTAGTTTCAATGAATGGCATTATAAAAAGATCCTAAACAGACCTCTCTCTCTATTTGAAGCAGTGTTTGGAGGAGGAGGAGGACTGACCTTAGCGAAGGCAGCGGCTGTCATTTGGACGCGGCCCTCGTCCGAGGCGTAGATCTTCAGGTCATGACGATACGTGCTGTGGAGACGAAGCAGACCACAGCCAGGAAACCCCGCGTAGTCACCTGACACACAACAACAACATCAATAACAACAACCTCTTTCTATTAGGATTTAATCAAAACATCTCTAAGGGTTTAGTCTCTGCCTTTTTTGTTTTGTTTTTCAAAGCACTGTGTCGCCAATTAGAGAAGAACAAGGAGACATCCTGTTTCCATGGCGATTTATGCCGGGGAAATCAAAGGGGCAGGCGCATCGCTGAACGGCCATTCAACAAGCCTGTTATGTTCCTCTTGGCTTTGTTTAGCAGGCAAACAGGACAAAGCAAACGGCCAGTGGGAACCATTGTTTTGAATAGGCATGTACCGTACCACTCATGCCACATGGTTCAGAACGTTTTGTTGTTGATGCCATAATATCCTGTTGAAACAAAGACATTGACACAACACTGCTATGCTAAACAGATACAACGCGGGCAGCTCCTCCAACCAGCTGCAACACTGAGAGTGAAACAACACTAAAAGTGAAACAACACTAAGAGTGAAACCAAGTGAGGGTGGGTCTATTGGGAATTCACATACACAATCTAAATGTATATAAATTGAATAGCTATTGAAGACCCTATTAGATTAGCACAGCTACTATGGTGAAGGGTGCGTTTACTTTACGCACCTTGACCTCCAGGGTACATGCAGCGGAAGGCCCTGCCCAGCTCCTCAGCCTGAACCCGGCCAGCTGGAGTGAGCTCTCCACCCCACTTCAGAACCAGGAGCAGGGAGGGGTCGTTACGTCGCACGTCTGGAAGATCAAGCAACCCAGATTAAAGGGTGGGACAGAGGATGGTGGAGACAGCCTGCTATAGAGTCAAGGAATAGGAAACTGAACTACCTTCTTCCTCAGATTAGATTAGATTAGGACAGTGGAGACAGTAGATTAGATTAGATTAGATTAGATTAGGACAGGGGTCTGCTCTAGATGAGGGGAATATGAAGACTACACTACCTTCTTCCTCACTCGATGTTTTAGGGCAGCCGTTTGGCAGGTAGGTCAGCTGGACTTTACGATTGATGCCTGAAAAATGGCCATACCTGAGGAAAACAAAACGAGACTTTAATATGTTTTAGAAAAAACTGAACAGACAAAAGTGTGAATGGTCCTAAACTTCAATAGTGCTACTAAAATACCAACATAATGTTGTTTACATTTCTAGGACAGTTTTGAGCTGTTCAAGTTTGGCTTTGGATTCTTCAATTTCAGAACTATTGTTCTGTCCAATCTCCACCAGCAGCTGTCTGGAAATATCCAGCACCTCCTGAAAACAGAGACACTTAGAGTTGGTTAGGCTGAAATGTAGACTCTGCTGAGTAATATGTTATAATATCACAGCTACTACGTCCCACCAACCTGTAACTGCTTTGGTTTTTTCAATTTTAGTTTGCCACTTTTGTACCCGCCACATTTTTCAAAGAGATCGAAAAATCTGTGAAGGAGCAGATTGTACAACCATTACAACAAAATGAGTGCCTTAATGGTGAAAGTCATTCAGCTGTAATATGATTGCAGGTAAGAGTTAGAGAGGGAGTTAAAGTTAGTTGGTGAGTTAGAGAGGGAGAGTGTGAGTTTGAGTGAGTGAGTGTGAGTGATTGTGCGAGTGAGTGAGTGAGTGAATGCTGGGATACCTCTGGTGTCGAACCTCCATCTTCATCTTCTGCTTGGGAGTTCTGTCGCCATGGCGAATCACAGCGATGACACACCTCAGTTCCATCCTGGAGAGGAAAACACCAACAGAGAGTCAGAAGCTTACAGGAAAGGTCAAAGATCAAACAAATCATACCGTCAATAACGGACCACAGTGCAGCCTCAGCTTAAGAAATCAACTTTGATCTAACTTTGAACGTGTGATAATGTGTGTGTTTGTATGTATGTATGTATGTGTACAATAATAATAATGTGTGTATGTGTGTGTGTGTACAGACATGGTTCCTGAAGTGGTGGGCACAATGGGGATGTCCTCAGCCTCCAGAGGAATAGACCAGGGGATCTGGAACTGAGGAGCCAGCTCTCTCATGATCAGGTTCCTAGGGTCCCCACAAAGGGCAAAGGTCATCAAAGGATTCAATACCTACATAATTATCTCTCTCAATAAC
>JAVQIZ010072683.1:0-13117 GCA_036023535.2 Galaxias brevipinnis
CTCTCTCTCTCTCTCTCTCTCTCTCACTCTCTTCCTCTCTTCCTCCCTCTCTCCCTTTCTCAGTCTGTGTTTCTCGCTTCGTTGTATTACTATCTCTAAAATTATTCTGACAATATCACAAGGCATGACCTGTTTCATCATAGCCAATACATTGGATAAATTGAGCTTTTTTTTAAACAAAACACTGGTGGTGTAGGCCTAGAATAAGGTAAATGTGGTCTAAAGTCCATAAAATACAAAAGGAAATATGGATTTTGTGGTTATGAATGAATAATAAGTTACATATGAACACTTTACTGGATGATAATCAGTGTTTATGTCAGTGCTAACCAATACATTTATGCCCGGGCCAAAGTTGACCTGCTTACACTAAAGGTGTAAACCATTTTCTAACACAATAGGAGGTAACCTATGAAATGTGTTAACCTGCCATTACATTTTGTAATTATACAATATGAATGGACTGCTCCTTGTTTTCGTTGCATAAATTACAAAAAGCGATTGAGATCAGGCTGGAAATGACCAGAGGACCAGAAACAAACCATGCAGTACAGCGGGGTTGAAAGTCATGGTGTTAGAAAGGCTGGTGTGTGGGATGTATAGCCTATTGATCCGACTTCTCCCACCAGAGTGCCGATCAATAGAATTGATCACTGAAAGAGTGGCACCTGTGTATGGGTGTTGAATCAAACCTAATAAGTGGTGACGTCAGCTGGTTGTTACACAGCCCGACAGGAGCCTCAAGGATGTACCATCTTATTTGTTCAGTGATTATGTCCCTGACTAAGTGGCGCCATGGTTTCGATTCACACCATAATCAGAACTGGTGCCCTGCCATATGGTGCTAAGATCCTACAACAAATGATAAACCATTGAGTGAACAATATCACACCACAATTTTACACATTTCACACCGTTGTAAATTGTTCTAACCTACATATATAATGTATGTTCTAAACCATTGTATAGAAGTAGTAATACAGTGCTACTTGCTTGGCTAATAGTAATTTACTGCATTGTCCCCCATGCCCTATGAAGAATTATATCAGTCAATAACATATTGTCGGCAGGTGCATTATTTATGGCCTGTCCACACACTGCTAGAGTTCCCCTACAGATGTCATATAATGCTTGGCCCACGTGTTGGTTAGTGGACATAGATTGCAGCTGTCTTTTGGGACTTTGAGAAGACTCATCTGAAGCACAACTGTTTAAGTCTCCCATCTACATTACAATGTGCGATCACGAGAATTTTTTTGATAATAGGTAAAAAAAAAAAATTTAAAAATGAAAGGCGCATTCCATGTCACACAGTTGGGATATTGGTTACAGTACGCCTTGATGATAATGGGTAATGAGATAAGGATGATATGGTCATAGGCCACCCTTCAGCATGATTGTGGTATCTTACTATCCATACTCCCCCTGCCATTCAGTGGCAGGGTCACAGGAACCTGTGACATGCATTTGTCTCAATGTCTACTGCTCTCGCGCTTACATAAATATCTGATCTTGCGCTTACATAAATTTCCCTATTTTCACTATTTTCCTTTACCAAGGAATGTAGAGAAGGAGAAGGCATGTCAAAATGCTGCTACTCTTAAACATAATACAATTCTTAAAAACAGTTCACCTCTAAAATCTCAGTGTGCATTTATAAATCATTCAGAAATCATGGATAAAGCCTTTAAAGGCTTAATTTCCTTATTTTTTAAGTCTGCCCTAACACTCTCTATTCATACTTTTAATGGAACAAAATTAAATAAGTTTAATTAAATAAGTGTTTATTAATGGAGTCGTGGCTTTCTATTCGTTTCACTAACTATTTAACCGTCTAAAATGGGTTTAAAATAAATAAATGCCTTGATGAAGGGTCTGAGAAACCGGTCGACACTGTTGCCTTTGTTTTAGGTGTGTCTGCTTCAAACAGCTGGCTTTGACGGCATTGTGTTTTCTTGGTGGAGGGACCTGATACCACATCGACGATCAATCTGCTCTCTCTCACTGACCCTTTGGCCCTGGAATTGATAGAGTGGCCGACAAGTCCAGATCACCGCTGACACACGACCCTAGGTAATCCCTGGGTGTTTCAGTGAAGCTGGATAAAATTGCATTCTTTGCTCCAGTTTCTGCTATTTACTTTTAAATCCCATTGATGAAAAAAAAGAAACAAGGAAAGTTGATGTAAAAGACAGAAACATAGAAAAATTCCAAGCCTGCTGCAACAGCGGTATAGACAAAACATCTTACTATTGAGTCCTCTCTATGTACCTACGAGCTGGGACCTGTCCCAGACTCAAAAAGTGAGCTAACCACTAACAGTACCTTGGAGACAAAGTAAACAAACCATGACCCCAAGGAAATGCCTAAGTTTCGCCCATAACAAGCCTCGTCCTCCCTAGCTAAATAACATTTAATTGGATATTCCCTATTGTCTTAAAAACAAAGGTGTGCATTTTAAAAGGGTCTGTTTCGTTTTCTCCCACAGACGGATGCAAACCTATGCAGTTTTAGTTGCACACACTGTACTGTAGATTGTTTTAACCAAATAGATTTTTTCTAATTGAAACGAGTGCATAATCTTTTCCATTAAATAAAAGACTTCCCATTATTCCTGAAACATGGATAGAATTGGAGTTGGTTGAAATCCTATCTCGCTGTTCAGTTTCCTGACCATAAAGTGTGTTATTGAACTCCTAGGCTTTGTTGGTGGAGCTCTTCCTGGTAAACTAGAGCAGGTGGACTGAAAGGAGACATGGGGGGAGACTTAAGTGTAAGACGTTTTATAGATGCAGGGGATAGAGTCCATTAGGCTCGGACTGAGGGGCCAGCAGCTTTCAAGTGGTCATTGTAACCACGGTCCCGATGGGTTTACGGCCCCCTCGCGGAAAGAAAGCAGTCACGCGTGAAAGGCAATAATGAGGTGGTGTGGATGTGTGAGGAGGCGAGATAACCAGGGAACAGACAACCCAAAAATCCAATGAAATTGAGAAAAGTAATTTAAAAAAAAACTGTAATAATTGAATGAACATATCTGGCAAAAGTGAGATGGTACACTTGTCTTTATTTTTGGCCAATGTCGGTTCTGGTTAGTCGAGGCTGTCCCGCTGAGGGGGCCACGTGGGGGGGAAGACATTGTGCTGGGGGGAGGGAGGGAGGGAAGGAGGGAGGGAGGGATCTGGCTGCTGCTGGGGTCCCACATCTGTCCGTCACTCTGATCTTATCAGGGGGGCTGACCAACAGGAGAACCAGCTGTCACTCTTACAGCTCTTTTGATGTCCCCCCTTGTCCTCCCTTCTCACATGAATCAGGAAGTGTCCCTCCCCACAGTGAGAAACATTGCTTCCCCCTGAGAGCCTGTGGTTTGTTCTGAGGGGCTTGGCACTGGAGGCCTCTGAGCTGAACAGTACATTAGCAACATAGAAAAGTAAAGGCTTCCTATGTGACAAACTGACTGACATGAAAAAATTATTGTGTTTCGTAGATGCACACGCACGCACGCACGCACGCACGCACGCACGCACGCACGCACGCACACACGCACACACACACACGCACACAAACACACACACACACAGTGCTCTTTACCTCTTTCTTTTCTTTCACCCTCCCTCTCACATGCTTTCTTTTCTCAAATTAAGAGGGTTGTTTGAAAATAACAATTCCCAAAAAGAATTGCAGCGAGCTACAGGGAGTGCAATTATTTTCCCCTTTCCTAACAAAAAAAAAAAATTGTAATTAGAAATAGTCTTGAGCTCGGTTGTTATCTTATTGTCTTATTGAAGAGGTTACTTTGCATCAATGTAACAGAGACTCCCAATAAAACTAACTCATGATACACTGCTTTGCACCTGCTGGCCAGTCTCACTGTGTCACTAGCACAGCAAGCCACAGTGATTGGCGACAAGGATATCAAGCCTGCGCTTTCCGAGTGGAGTGGGATTACTGTCTGGTACGGCTGTCCAATCCTTCAGCAGGGTTTTGTTTTGGATTGATGTAAGTAGGAGGCACGCTCATAATCTCACCATCTAATTTTCTTCCTCTTGCTGTGGGCCACAGCCAATCAGAACCTCGAGCCTCCTCCGCCAAGGCCGTCGAATGACGGACGGACCGCATCTGTGCAGCAGCATCTCTGATGTCCGTCGATCAAACAATAAAACTGTAAAAAAAAAAAAAATTCATTCATTTATTTTAGAAATGTTTATTAAACGTTCTACTGGTTTTGGACTTTGTTTTTTTGTATTGTTTAAAAACTCAGAATTGTTTTTGCCACAAACCAATTAGCATCCCCACAGTCCAAAGGTTTGTTGTGCCAGAGAAAGCTTGTATAGGTCACAGAAAATGTCACCATGGGGCTCCTACACTGCCAGACTCAAACAATTGCGTCCGAGGGGCGCCCACACAATCGCTGAGCTCCCCTCTCACTGTGAGGGTGTGCTGCTCTACACGCAGAGCGAACTTTTGAACCACCTCTTGACCACAGCATAAAGGGGCTCGACAGACAATGGGGAGTAAACACTTCAGTGAATGAAGGGATTAGGTATTAAATGACAGGATGCGCTTCCCGAAGAGCAGGTGGCGTGTGAGGCCGGGGCAGCCGACCCTTAAACAGGAGAGGGTCCTGCATCTATCTCCTTATTCTCCTGTCTTCCCCACTCACTGTCTTCCACACTCGTCCCCCTGCTCCCCCAATCTCTTCCTCTTTACTTTCTCTCTTGTTCTTTCCCTCTCCTCTTTTTTGTCTTTTTTTTTCTTCTTTCTTTCTTGCCATTTGTCTTTTCTCTATCTCCTTTGTCCCCCCCGACTGGAGAAGCCCTCTCCTTAAAAACCGGGGGCCTCAGCCAATTCACATTCATGAGGTTGGACATTCCGGTCCATCCCCATTCGTATGTACAGTAAGCAAAGCGACAAAAGCCACCTCACATGCAGGGCGCTCCTCCAGCGCCCTTCCCCCATACTCGGTTCACAGTGTGAAACACTGATGGAATTACAATTATAGCAATACCTTTGATTGGTTTAATGCCACAATGCAATTTTTTTTATGACGCAAGCCAAGTTCTATTTTTTTTTTCCACATTTGTGCTCACCACATACACACCCAGAGGTTTCTAACCTGAACTTTGGATAACTTGGATAATGTCGGACATCTAGAATCTTGGCTGTGTATTTGACCAGATGTGTGCCAGCCAACAGTGTTACGATGTTAATCTGACCCAGGGTTTTCTGGAGTAACCCATGTCCCTGAACTAATTCCCCCGTCATTCACCCTGGCTCACCTAGAGAGAGTGTGGTTTCCCCTGTGTTCACTCGCTACGTTCTGGGTATTGGCAGAATTGTCCTCTCATCAGGGTGGTAATGAGTTTCTGAGCTCCTACTTGTCAACATAGTAAATCCACATCTTACATCAGAGGCCCTGCAGCTTTCACATCAGAGAAAGAACACTGTGTGCTCTCATTCGACTTCTCTCTGCCTCTCTGGTTTTTTACCAACTACTGCCCATTTGTTTGATGTTTGAGAGAGAGAGAGAGCCAGAGAGAGAAAGAGAGAGAAAGGGAGAGAGAGAGAGAGAGTGTGTGTGTGCGTGAGAGAGAGAGATTGAGAGAGCGCGAGAGAGAGAGAGAGATAGAGATTGAGAGATAGAAAAAGAGAGAGAGAGAGAGAGAGAGAGAGAGAGATACAGAGATAAGCACAACTATAGTAAAGCTCTGCACACATGGCACATGTTAGAGGGACATCTGTGGAGGGAATGAGAGCTGGGGGGGAGTGTTAAACGACTCCGATTGGGGTGGGCAGTCCCTTGTTTGTTTTTGGGATTACCTCACAGAGTCGGAAGTAGAGACCCCCGCTCGCTCTCCCCCCCATATGTGCCCTCATCTCAGCCGAGCCAGACTTTCATTAACATCTGTCTGTGGGGACGCCCTTTGTTTTTTTTGACTCGTTCCCTTCCTCTCTCTTTCGCTTGTCCGTCATGTTTCTCTTGTATCGAAGACGCTATATTGTCACTCTGCTGTCAATTCGACAGCGTTGCGGTGAGCTTGGAAACCCTGCCCAAGTACTGCCCGAGTGAAATCACTGTAGCCTACCTCTAGTTTTAAAGCCAACTCAATTAAAACATTTTCAATTTATGTTCATTCATGATTCACTGAAATGAATCAAACTGTATGGTAATATTTATTTTGAATTGCCAATTGTCAATGGAAAGGCAACTGAAATGATCTGATAATGGGAAGGCTGGTCACTAATGCTACTTTACTTTTCTGTGTTTAATGATGTGTATGTCAGTGTGCAGTCTTACTGAACCCCAGAAGGAACACTGGTTACCTTGGTGACAGCTAATGGGGATCTTAAAATAGCAAAAGTAAATATGTTCAGTGCTCTTAGAGGAAACGCACGGTATATGCATCCCATATGCGTCTAAGAGGATGCGGAGAGTGATATGAAGACTGCTCTAATCATGTTTACATGTCCTTAGGTAATGTGGATGCAGTTGTGTCATATGCTACAGGATACCAGTCTTATAGTTACTTTCATTGCCTATCTTGGAGAATTTAGGACCTACATTTAATGTTCACTTACAAGGGGGATTGATAATCATATGTTTGTAAACGTTTGGTTCATCAGGGGTAATTCTAATGGTTTGTTGTGAAACGACTGGCAATTATTTTTGTATTTTAGTTGTTCAAAAATATCCACACACTCAAAACTCGAAAATGTAATTAAAACATTGTCATGGGACCCCTGGTTCAAGAGCCTTTGCCACCTGGTCTGATGGCAGTAACACAGTGGGGTTGAGAAGATAATCGTTGGCCCATGTGTTGCTGTTTATGGCGCAAAAAACCTTGAGCCATAATCAATGTAATGAGATCCTGTGTGACATCAATAATCCTTTAGCATACTCCGACAGTCCCCCGTGGCGCCTAGTTCATAAAGCATCATGGGAATGATCTGCCACTCTCAACCCGTAACCCGTAAACCATCCCCTGGCTAATTCATGTTTGCAGGTGGAGCAATCGTACACCTGCCCCAGCAATCACCCCCAGGGGCCCCCTACATCACGCAAGCACATAGACCTGCATTTACATTTCTCTAGAACAACCTGAAAAGAGAAAATGAGGTGGAATCTCCATTTTGACGCGATGCTTTTGAACTTCGGTGACGCAAAAATGAAATGACTCACAAATTGAACATGCTGAGTCACAAGAGAAAAGACCCACAGAAAGCAATGTGAGCAAAGGGGGCTTCGGCGAGGATTAGGCCCGACCTCAGCATTATGAGGCAATGTCACCACCTGAGACGCAGCTGGACGGGGGGGGGGGTCATCCATCAAACCAGGTCAAGCCTGGCTAGTCCTGCTCCTCTCTCTACATCAAAGAGGCCTCAGCGCCATCCCTGCTCCCTCTGAACTTGTCCTGACACTGCAGCGGTAATCCCCCTAACTATTGTCTGCTGCTCGTATGGAGGAGGTCAGAGGTCCTTTAAAGCCACACCGCCTCTGAAGCTGACCAGTGATGGTCCCCTCTGCCGCTGGTACAATTCATAATACCATCTTTGATGTTTGATGCAATACGCACACGGGGTCATTGGGTACTGAGAGAATTCCTAGGTGTTGGGTTTTCCCCAATTGCAAAGTGAATCACAAGGATTTGCTATTGTAGCTACATTTCTATACTGCAATTTCTCTACAGATAACAGGGAGAAGTTAACTTAATTTCAAAGACATTATGTGTGCCAACCCTGTAAGCCTCTTAGATTGGGGGTCAAGGTGGCTTTGCTTGACGGGAGACAGCAATGTTATTACAAGTGAACAGGGGGAGTGGGCTGATGTGTGGAAGGCCTGTGGCTTTGTCCGTCCACCTCACTACAGTAACCTAGTCACGTTCGCCACTTTCAACGAAAAAAAAAAAAAAAAATAAAAATAAAAGGAATTTTAATGAAAAGATACAAGGCCAGATTTTCCAAAATGAGATTTGGTGCCTCGGTGTAGCAGCCCGCTGTCTAATCTTCTCATGACAGCTCTGAGATGAGAAGGTTTCTTATCATCTCGTCATTTCAACTAAATCACATGCACCAACCCCCATAAACCCTGCAGTCTGCCCTCGGAAACCTGAACTCACAGCACTGTGGGGGGGAATTGAGAGGGCTTGTGCGAGTGACTGGGAGGGACTGAGTTCATAATGTGCATGACGTTTGTGCTAAGCTACACGTAAACGTATGTCTGGCAGCTGATAAGCAAAGTCCTATATCATAACATCTTTGCCCTGGTTGATTGGAAGTAAGATAAACTCTAGTGCATGACCTGACTTGTGAGTTCATTGGAGGCAGTAAAAGTTACAGTGACAAACTTAGTTTGTCTTGAATTGTCTTAACCATAAATTAAATTGAAGAGAGAAGTTAAAGACAAAGCTGAGGTAATGCTGTGTAGTGTGTGTAGAGAAAAAACAATATTCAAATATACATTAAATATTGATTTATTCTACAGATAAGGTATGCATAGTACAAACAGTGTGCAAAAACTAAATAACTGTAAATACAGAACTGAAAAAGAAACATCTGAAATGTAGAAATACAAAATTAACAATATTCTTTTCAGACTTAATCTCTTGAATCTTTTTTTTTTTTTTTTACTCTTTAGTTGCAATCAGTGGCTTCATTGAACTTAAACAGCAGCAGATGTAACTATCAGCAAAGCAATTCAAGTTGGCAAGTTTTATGATAGACACAAGATACTTGGATCAAATTCCTTTCCAAATCAAATTTTCTTTGTATACAGGAAAACAACGTGATGAATATTGTTGGCCAACCTATAGGACGATATGCTGTGGTGGAAAGACAAGTCCCGCAGTGCTTGGGTTGCCTAAAGGGAACTTTGCTACACCAGGGTCATGACCTTCAGGGAAGCTGACTGGAATCTGCGGATCTTCTTCTTCAGGGCGCGCGAGGCTTTGATGCGACAGGCTGGGCGCTCGGGGCGAGGGAGTTGCTGGAGCGTTAGCCCGGCGGCGGTAGGCCCTACTGTGGCCTTGGCCCAAACCAAACCCCTTTCGTCCTCCACGCCATCCACGTGTTCCCCTTCATCCGTGGACAGGCTGCCGTCAGAGTCCGAGGGGGACGGGGAGCTCTGGCTGGACTCGCTGTCGCCGAAGCGATTGGTGGTGTTGTCACTCAACTCCTCCTCGCTGCTTTCCGCGATGGTTGAGTGGAAGAGGGAGGCACACTCGGCTGAGTATTCGGACTCACACCTGGGAGGGTGGTGGCCCGAGCGAGGCAAGGGGGCTGGAGGGTACCTGGCGTTGAGGTGGTCGAAGTAGGAGGATGAGGATAAGGAGGGCTGGAGGCTGCGAGGGGGGCCCGACCACTGTCCCGAGTGGGGCCTGGCGCTCGCACTGCGGACCGCGACGGACCGACCCTGTGCGTGAGGCTCTCTTGACCTCTGACCCTGAGCGTGCATGGCTTGCAGCATCTTCAAATCAGACGGCCATCTGGGAGCCCCCTGACTCTTCTTCCTCTGCTCGGCACGCAGCTCCAAATCCAGGCCCTGAGGTCGAGTGACTTTTCCGGGCTTGGTGGCGGGGACGGGCCGGGGCTGTGGGTGGACCCGATGGTTGCAGAGATGTGCGGGGCCACAGAGGCTGGACTCGGAGCCAGAGCGCCTCCGCTCTTCTCCCAGGCGGCTGGCCAGCCTCGGGCTGCTCTTTCCTTTCCCAGGCCCTCTCAGCTCTGGGTCACCCCTGGCCGCCGCGCTGGCGTCTCTGGACCTCTCGCTGGAGGAGTAGCTTAGCTGGTGCTTCACAACCCGGGGCTTTTCGCTGCTTTTCTTTCTCAGTTTCACAGCCTTGGTCTTGCGGTCAGCCGGACGCACTTTGACCTGTTGCGACCCGGCGGGTACAAACTTAGCGTGGACAAAGTCTGGCAGAACTCTAGGAACAGGGTGGCCCTCAAAGCCCAGGCTTTCCTCGGTGCTGGAGCCGTGGGCCAGCTCAGACCTCCGCTCACAACCTCTCCGCTCAAGGAGCCTGGATTCTGACACCTCCACAAGCCTTGCGTCAGGGCGTGTTTTCTCTCCGGAAGTCTCGGCTTGAGCCCGGCTCCGTCCAGGGATGGCCTCTCTGGGGCTGCAGTCTCTCAGAGCAGCAGGGTAGGAGTAGCGATTGGAAGGCTCCAGGGCAGGAGTGCTCAGAATCTGGCCCGGGTGGCAGCGATCTACCTGCTCCTGACTGGAGTGCACCACACACTGCCTCATCCTGTTCGCAGGGACGGCGTCAACAGTGTGAGCCGGGAGACAACGCTGCACGGGAGCTCGAACTGGAGCCACCACCTGATTTCCTGCTGTCTCCCTGCGGTAACCTACGTTAGGGCGCACAGCCTCTCTCCCTGCCTCCACCTGGATGTTGAGCTTGCTCATGCTGCGCTGAAGGACCTTGTGAATGTATCCCAACGGTCTGATCTCAGTCCTGTCGTCGCCCCTGGGAAGGGTGTCCAAACTGGGAATACAGTGTTCTGGGGGTCCCTGGGTTCCTGGGGCTGCAGGGGTAGCTGGCTCCATGCTCAGGGAAAAGATGGGGCTCTGGAGGGCCACGGCATGCAGAGGGCTGGGGTAGTGGTACACCTCAATCCCACTGCGGGACACCAGGCTGCTCTGGAACTTGGGGTCCACTGTGGACGTCCTGGGGCTGCTGCACAGGGCAGGCGTCCTCGCATCGCCACACTTGTTGTAGACCGGTCCTTGAGTCAACATTCGATCTAGATCACCTAAAACCCACACAGTCACACCATCAATCTGGAGTCCTCACACATTTCATAGGTATTGGTGCACTTGAATCCACACTGCATATGGAGTGTATCAAAGGCTAGCTGAGGCCCACCTGTGGAGACGGGTCTCTGGCGGGCCCTTTCTGGACCAGCGGCACCACCGCGGATCCTGCTGCTGCCTAGATGTAGGCCGGTGGCCCTCAGAACGTTGACATGCGTCGTGCTCTCATCCGCCGAGCGCCGGCGGGAGGCCTCCGCATGGGAAGGGCCGTGGTGGGGGTTTGGCCCACCAAAGCAGGCCGCAGGGACAAGGTTGGACTGGGAGGAGGAGGAGAGACACTCGCTGTACACGGAGGTGCAGGAGTTAGACAGAGAGCAGGAGCCGCCATCGCTTAGCTCGTAAAAGCCTGGGGGGGAGAAGACGGAGGCATTAAATCAGTGCTATAGTCCAATCAAGACATTACTGTCTGTCATTTTGTAAGTACAAATACAATGTGTGTGTGTGTGTGTGGGGGGGGGGGGGGGCCGACCTGAGCTGGGTCGGCTGTCGTTCTCCAGCTGCTCGGTGGAAGCTTTGGACACGTCAAGCTTCAGCTCGCTGATCTGCTCGTCCAGGTGCTCCAGGTGAGTCTTTAGGCCCACATCCTGACGCCGCAGACGAGACTGCAGCACAGAGGAAACGCTGAGAATACCATACAGCCAGACCAGGGCTAAAAGCCAGCCTCTTAAAGAGTGGTTATAAGGGCTATAGACCCATCAGAAAAAACAAAGGTAGGAGCATGGTTGATTATTAACCCCTAGGAGGGAGTCAGTGGTGGGTAACTCATTTGTCCCCTGCAGAGAAGGCCTGACCATTGAAGAAACCGAAAAACGTCCGTGGAGTGTTTGCTTAAGTAAAGTTTGGCTAATTGTTGGCAGACTCGGTTGGCACCATCTCGTTTTGTAGACTTAGTTATGACGACCACTTGCTCAAATGTATTTAATATTGTGTAATAGATATACATGTTGATACACATTGGAATAATTTCAAAGATTTCACACAAACACCCTTACTTGATACCTGCAAATGGTTTAGTCTACATGGGAAAGGCTATCATATAAATTCCAAAGTGAACTCAGAGACACCTGTGCATGGTAAGTCCATCATTGAATCTCCTTACCGATATCTTTGAACAAAATAATTGGGCTGCACTAAGGGGTCAAACGTTCCTCAGAGGGAAACAGGGGTGAACCAAAAGCCAACTGCCATTAGTGCATTTCCACTCCCATGAAGGTGGTTAATGATCAGAGACAGTGCAACCAGCTATACTCCAGTGTCCCGTGGTCCTGGAATGAACCTTGATTTATGACGCCTATCCTGCTTCCTACCCCCAACCGAGAACATGAAAACCCCTGCTGACAAGGGATAGACGGATAATAAAAGAATTAACACCGTTTCAGCGTGACTCTATCTATAGAGCCAAATTAAATATGAACGTTAAGATTTGTCTGCTCTTGCATTAATTAGGATAAACTTATCTAAACTAAAGAAATATCAACATGTTTGCACATACAGTAGGCATTTCATCTTTTTTATTGTATGAACATTTAGCTTACCAATTGCTGCTTTAGGGACGTTAGTGTGGCTTCCAAACGCTGTTCTTCACTATAAAGCCTTTCACTATCCGATCTTGTCAGTGTTGAACTCTCCGATTCCTCACGGTCCATTCGCATTGCCCAGTGTACCATGTGTCTCTGTTTCTCCTTGAGCAAATGCAGTTCCTGCAGCCCAGCCAGAGCAGCCTGCAGCCTTTCCCCGACCCTACCACGGTCGATTCCGACTGTTTGACTCATCAGGCTCGACCCAGATACCTTCCTACTAAGCATTTTGGGAGATCAACGCCCAAGTACACCTAAAAACGAATTTCTGTGGGACAATAATAATACAATATAGTGAGCGTGTCGTCTGATGAGGCGTAGTCTGCAGTTACGGACCAATTACGCATCAACTAAGTTGTTACCTGCTTAGAATAGAACTAACAGTAAGATCCGCCCCCCGGTCAAATGGTCACCAGTTGCCATTGGCTGAGACGCAATACACAACGCTGCTGTGTGCCTAACATCTGTGGATAATCCACTCCATTCAACAGGTCTCAAAGCATTAGGCAAAGCGTCTTCTTTTGGTGACATTGCCCAGACATGTTTTTTGTGCATCGGAGAGACACACTAACTTAATTACGGACAAGTCTTTCTTTATTTATGTTTGCCTGATAGTCAATGATAATGTTATTCTTCTACACTTTCGTTTATTCAATACAATACATTTAGTTGAGGGATCAGTAGAACAAAACAATGCTCATGTGTGAGCCAGGAAAATATGGTAACTAAA
>JAVQIZ010072766.1:0-13351 GCA_036023535.2 Galaxias brevipinnis
CTGCGGGTGGAGGACAGCGGGCGCTTCATGGTCTGCGGCTCCCAGCTGGGCACCACCACTCTGCTGGAGATCTCCCCCGGACTGTGCACCATGCAGCGGAACGAGAAGGCCCTGGCTACTGCCGTGAGCCTCAAGACGCCACACGCACACAACACAACACACACTCACACAACACACACACACACACACACACACGTGCTTCACACTCCAAACCATTTAGGACCAAGTCGTGACTCGTCGTTGGCTTTCGTCGTCCTCGCTGTCTTTGACTCTGTGACCCGCTCAGAATGTTGCGCTGTAAAAAACGTTTCCCTAAGTGGCAAACAGCAACCTGTAACCCCACCCCCCTCCCCCCTGTGTTTGGTCAGATGTTTGAGCGGGAGGCCAAGCGCGAGAAGATCCTGGAGGCGCGGCACCGCGAGATGCGTCTGAAGGAGCGCAGCCGCTCGGACCAGAGCAAGGAGGAGGACACGCAGGGGGACGACGGGGAGGAGAGCGCCGAGGACATCATCGCCCGCACCGAGATGGACTTCTTCGATACCGTGGAGTATGAGCTCAAGAAGAGAGAGAAGGAGGACAAAAATAAGGTGGGAGCACGATTCTGTTGTGTTTCTCTATCGAAAGGAAATCGAATGCATGTCGCTAAAGGCACAGAAATGGTTGGGTACGCGGATGTGTATGGCTCTGCTTCGTTAGCGTTGATCAGTATGAACACTGCAGGTTTTAGTGTATTCATATTTTCAACACTACAACCGCTACGTTGATTTACGCAGAGGCATTCATCAGCCAGAGGAACAATGAAGTCTTCACAGTGCCGTGATCTTAATCGAGTCGAAGGCCTTTTGGCTGATGTCACGGCTGCCCTTTGGTGCCATGCAGCCTGAGATCACTACGATGTTTATCTCTGAAACGTGGCTGGGTCCTTTTGTCAGGGCTGATGCATTGTGCCTGGCTTGGGTCCACTGGCCCACTCAGATAAGGCCGTGGCTTCTATATATAGACGCTGTTTTATGTTCTAGCTGTGGCAAGTTAGCAATGGAGAGGAAAACAGGTTTAGGGTGTAGGGTGTAGGGTGTAGGAATCAGTAACCCAGATCTGCCAACTCATTTTTGTGATGTCACATAAATCTAATTGTGGGACTCGTTTTTTGCCTTTTAAGGAAGATATTCCAATTTGTTTTATGATTGATTGTCAATACAACTAGTATATATTAAGATGTTATTTTGTCAAGCAAATTGAAATTGTTAATTTAATTTTTTTTTCAGGAGAAAAACGACTCTGATGAGAAAGACATAAAAAAATTGGCACCATAACAGCAAGAGGAACAACCAGAATAAAGAACAATTTTGAGGAAAATTTATAAAAGCCATTTTGCATTAGGCAAGCTGTCAGTGAGTTACATAGAACTCAATGAGAATATTGCTTATGTTAAATTCTACATTATTTATATATTAAAGCACATCACTGTATGTTTTCTCTCTGACTTTTGAGATTGTGGAGTGAGCTTGACTATACACAGATATGGCTAATTTAGTTTTACAGCTGATACACATATGACAAGTTCATGAACCACACTCACACACACACACACACACACACATCACACACACACACACACACACGCTGTTCATAAACTGCAGTATGTACATCTGGTCAATCATTGCTACATTCCATTACCTTTATTGTGTCATCATGGCTTTTTTTTGTCAAATAACAACAGGCAACAGTCACACTGATATTAAGTGGTTCCATATGGTTTAATTAATATAATAATATGATGTTTTGCTAATAATTGGCAATTGAAGAAACCCAGAGCTCGAGATTGCGTTATTCTTGTGTCCACCAGATGTCGTCGTTGCCCAGTGGGTTCAAAAGACGCAGGTCGTGTTGTGCTGTTGAATAGTCGCTCCGTCCCCTGCTCGCCCAGTGAATAAGCTCCCTCTTGCTGTGTGTACACCTCACTGGTGATCTCCGGGGAACAGGAACAACATTTACACCTGCTTACAGTTAGAAGGATGAGGAAAAGACGGAAGAGGTTACAACTAGCAGATTAACTGCTGTAGGACGGCACCTGACATTTCAGTTGATATTGTAGCAGCGAGATTGATTTGGTTGTCTGGTAACTGTTGATCATTTTGACACGCTTTTTAACGACCTAATAAGAGTAAAACGCAACTCGATTTAGCAACATGTCCTATTCCTAGAGTGTGGCCAGTTTATCAAAACGTCTTCGACATTTGGACGCAGAAGAAGCGCAAGATGTTAGTTATGTTTCCAATTTAGGAGCGAAAGCCTATTTTTTTTCCATCGAAGGCACTCACCAAAAAGGTACCATGAAGGACACGGGAGAATCAAAGGACCACCAACTTACTGTAAGTTGATTATTTCTTTTCACATAGCCCAAGCCACTAATTAACCCTTTGGCCGGTTTAAGGATGTGTTCTATAACAAGGAGTGTGAATAAAATGTAATGATAAATTATGGAGTTCATAAAATAAAATATGGACACACATTAGTATATAGTTGATATTGTTGTTGTTGTTTATTTTTACTGGAAGCTGCTTATAAACTTTTAGTTCAATTAGGTATGCCCCGTCAATTATCTAGTATTTCTCCGACTGCATGTTTAAGTTTACTGCTTGTATGTACAAATAGCCAACAGTAGATATTTTGTTACCAGGACCGAAATGTATTTCCCTGCCACATACTCAGGCCCAGATCTGAATAATTCAAGCGACTGTTTCAGTTCCCTTGCCTGGTTGCCCAGTATGGTACACACATTCTTGCTTCAGACAGGTGCTGAGTGAGTGGCTCTCTGTTCATCCCTTGTTTTATTGACGGGATTCAGTTATTCATTACCAGAACAATCCGCATCAACTTTCAATCTTATAAATAAATCAAGGTTAATACAACATACTTTCTAAAGTGCTAGTAATACCTTTAATGTGCTGTTATAATGTAGTTTTCCCATGCCCTCATCCGATAGCTTATTAAATGATGTGTGGACAAGATATTTTCATTTTTGGCGCTACCAGTTCTGACAAAGTCCTTGTGAACATAATAGATGATGGTCCGAGGAAACGGGCTTGAGATCCGTAAACAAACGGCCCTTCATACGGTCTGGTTCTATTTACAGTCAGTCACCCATGGTTGTCTTTCAACC
Organism: Galaxias brevipinnis; assembly: GCA_036023535.2. Taxonomy (NCBI): domain Eukaryota; kingdom Metazoa; phylum Chordata; class Actinopteri; order Galaxiiformes; family Galaxiidae; genus Galaxias; species Galaxias brevipinnis. The sequence goes on from JAVQIZ010072766.1 coordinate 3,164, forward strand.
TGTTACTGTTTGTTGAAATGATTATGCCTCACCCAGAAACCCTTGACATGTCAAATACCCCATTTTATTCATAATACTATTAACTTTATTAAAACGTATTAATATTGACATTACATTTATTTTGTTCCACTAAAACGTTTTGTTATCTTTTTCATTGGATTGGCATTTGAAATAGCTGTGTAGGCATTACGAATATTGATATGAGTATCCTTTGCTGACAGTTGATCCTTGACTATTCAGAGTGTAACAAGGCTTTGTGCTGTGTTTGCCCTTTCCTGTCTACTATGCAGGTTGCCCTGAGGATCCGGCCCCTCAGCGATGCAGAGCAAGAAGAGGCCGCCACCATCGTGGCCCATAGAGTGGACGAGCAGGTCAGATGACCATCCACTGTTACTCTTTGTGTGTGTGTGTGTGTGTGTGTGTGTGTGTGTGTGTGTGTGTGTGTGTTATTGTGTTAGCGTGTAAGCCAGGGACAGGGTGCGCGCGTGGCGTTTCAGACCTCTCATCATCCTACCACTCTTTCCTAGTCGACCCCTGTGTATGTGCAGGTGCACACACTTTCAAGAAGTCAGCATCAGACGGCAGCCTTTCTAAAAGCGGCGGCAGGTGCTGCTGGTGAGCTCTGACTCCTAACACACCCAGGGCTGTGAATCCGAGACCGGTATCCGTCTGGGATGTGTGCCGCACAGGGATGGGTATGCCTCTGTGCTGGGTGACTCCTGGAGATGGAGGGCAAAGTGATAAGACATACAGATACAAACGCTGGTTGACGGTTTAAATCCTTTCCACGACGTTTGGAAAGATATTTTTTTACCTGCAACTACAACATCAAAGGGAATCGAGATTGTCAGTGTTTTTATTCGATGAATTTCTGTTGCATTTCAGCATTATCCAGAGTTAGCTGTAAGCGTCCCAGACCAGGCCTCCCCCAGAGTCCTCCTCCTGTGGTGTGTTTTGCAAACAGGGTGACGTAACAAAGTGTAGTATGCAGGCCAAGTGGGATCCACTCTTTAGGGAACCTACTGCCAGCCAAAAGCAGCAAATTGTGTTACGACAGACCTCTTAGCATGGTGTGTGTGTGTGTGTGTGTGTGTGTGTGAGGTGTGTGTTTAGATTGATGGGGAGGAAGGTGACGAGGGTGTGAATGAATATGGTGATGATGAGTGCCATGGCTGAAATGCTGAGGAGGTATTCCCACTGAGAGTAAGCTGATTGCGGTATTAGAGAAGGGTGTGTGTGAGGGTGGAGGGTCTTTAAGAAAAGCAATTAGAGCCAGTAAAACAACCTTCTGTCCGACTGCTAAGTCCACAGTTGACTTAAATGCATACCAGATATACTGTACATTACATTACATTACAACCATTTAGCAGACGTTTTTATCCAAAGAGACTCAGAAAAAATAGTGCTTTCAACAAAAGAAGGTAAAAAACCACAAGTCCTATAAGCTGTTGCAGTGCTAGGGTAGGGAGACGAAGTGTGTCTCATTAAGGTGGGGAAGGTGGTTGTTTGTCTGGGCTCTGGCCGCTGCATCAAATACACTGTAGGAATAAAGGATCATCTGCATTGAATGCGGGGGACTGAGTTCCAGCTTACCGTCTGCTCATCTCTCGAGGGATTCGGTTACACCAAGACGTCCCTCTACCTCATCCCAGGAAATGTCCCCTATGCCTAGGCATCTCGGATAATGAGGCAAGGCCCCTGGGTAGCTATAGCGATTACAGTATGTTGCTGACACAGCGCTACGAAAGAGCTTGTTGTTGTCACCGGTCGAATGACGTCACCTGACTGCTTTTTTCCTGGTTTTCTTAGGAAATAGACGCTAGTTCAGTGATGGGTAAGGTAATCAGCAAGAGGAGTCAAATGTTTCCGGATGCCCGTTCTCAAACAACGAAATGTTGTTGCGTACTTGTGCACACTGTGTGTGTGTGTGGGACGCAGTTAATGTGTGGACCCCAAACAATGATCGTTTTGAAAAGGTTTAGATTTTGTTTGTTTACACCAAAGGACTTAGTGATTACAGTAAGCATGGCTTACAGGAACTACTTGCTTGTTTGGGATTTCTTTACCTGTGTACTTCACAAAGAGGCCAAGGGTCGAAATGGAAGGCATGAAGATAGACAACAATATGCGATTAGCGTGCATGGGCCATTTATACATGTACTGCTGAATAAACACAATCTTACCCTGCCCACACACACACACACACACACACACACATAAAACCCTAAACCCCTGACAGACAAGGAGGACGCTCCCCTCCCGACTTTGTTTGTGCGACAGGCACCATCTGGCTGAGTGGGCTTCCAGGTACGCTGAGGCTGAGAGACAGATTAGTGGCGCGGGGGCGGCTCCCTGCATTGTCTGCCGGCCTGATGGACAGACGCATGAGACCGAGCTCGCCACCTAAGCCTGGAGGAGATGAGCTCACTGTGGGAAGGGGGGGGTGAGGGGGAGGGGTGGAGGAGACATGGAGAGGCCACCTGCTCTCGACGTGGCCTCGTAGTAATATCTCCCCCCCCACCCCCCGTACGCCCAGTCTGCTGCCGGGGGAGAGACGCCCTGTGGAGAGGGTGCATGGTGAACCTAGAGCTCCTTTGTCTCTGAGACTGTAACCACAGAGGTGTAATGTGGGGAGGTCTATAGATGAGCTGGAGCCTTGTAGTGAAGATGAGGAAGGTGTTTTTCAAGCACATCCTCCCTGTCAGTGGAGCCTAGCATAGCTAGGCATGGTGTCGTTTTTAGTGATTGCCTCAAAATGTTTTATTTGTTACATCCCGTCAGTATACAAGTGCAATGGCAATGAGTGAAACGTATTCCCGCCAACTCCGCAAAATGTGCAAATGACACAGAGAGTATGAGGATGAATTCGACTGCCCTTTCAGAGTGTGTTCACCTGGACTGACTCTCTGTTGGGATGATAGGCAGGCTAATTGTTCTGACATGGTGTTATCAAACAGACAGGATGTGCTTGTGGGTCCAGGCGTTTTTGTTTTTTGTGGCAGCTAATAGCTGGGTCATTCAAGACCAAAGGGATCTTACTTATCCTGGGGGAACAGGCTGACCTGGGTAGGGCTTTAACATGGTCACAGGTGAAGGTTATGGTTTAAAGATGCAAATGAAAAAAGGAAGGGGAAATAATTAGAAACACAAATAGTCTGCCGGTCTTTATTCGACCATGTTGTTTGTACCTTTTTTTACATTCAGTCAACAAGTGACTCATGTCCATCTTACCGTCGCCACACTTAGTCTGTAAAGCTTTAGCCGGGCTCGCATTGGAGGATTTTATCCGATCATTGATCGGCTCTTCTTAGAAAGCCTCTGCTCGAAGACCACTTAGCGTGCTTGTGTGTGTGCGTGTGTGTGCGCGTGTGTGTGCGCGCGTGTTATCCAGGCGATGAGTAAGTGGAACCGACGAGGCGATGGTGTATTGACCCTCTTTAAGACGCCTTAGAGCAGGCGGGTTGCTTTCACCAGGAGGCTCCTGAAGAAACTAGATCTAGTGTGTCTTAGGTAGAAAGTCAGCTGGGTGCCACTCGTTTCTCTTCGCTTACGCGCACACACACACACACACACACACACAAACACACACACACACATACATACATATCGACCTTGCTTGGGTAGGAGTATAATTAAATCTTAAAGGTATTAATACAATATTCCATATTCATACACATAACAGGTCTGTAATGTTCTTATCTTGACTCGAGAATATGACCACTGCCTTTGAAAACATTATGACATGCTGTAATCATCCTACTGTATTGAATTGAATGCATCCAATGTCAACCCGAAGACAATGTTAATGCAAAGAGTCAACACGTTTCCGTTTACATAGTTTCAAGTACATCTGTCTGGATGACTAGGATTATCAAAAGACTCTGTAGAGACTATAGGGACATGCATGTGCATAGTTATACGAATATTTGATGATTCTAAATGATGTGGGTATTCAAATTTAGCTGTAGTTATTTATTTATATTTGAAGTTAATTCAAATGTTATTCATTATCTATTTTTATTAGCTGTTGCTTAGAAAGAAAAAAAATTGGCTACATTGTGTTTTTCCCGCTTTCCACATCACATAGTTTAAACTTGCAGGCAGCGCGCACACCAAAGGCAGGAGAACGCTGAATCACTGATACGGGTGCTTTATTTATTTATTTTTTAATTTTATTTTTTAACTTTTTCTATTTGTCGTTTTTATTTTGGTTTATCGATGACTAGAAATATTTTTGATAGAATATTCTAATGTTGTCATGGCCTAAAATGTCCATCCCTAGTAGACACATGGCTGTACGGTCCTGTGCATTCTGTAGAGTCTTGTCAAATGGTGTGTGTGTGTGTGTGTGTGTGTGTGTGTTTGTGTGTGTGCGCGCACTCCATGCAGGGTGTGTTTTACCCGTGACTTTAGAGCCAGTTAAGCGTCTCCCTGGCTAAAGCTGGCCTGTCAACCCCACACACTGGGCAATGGTTTATAGGGAAGCCTTGTCACCATGGTGACACCCATACAAGGTCAGGTCCTTTGTGCATTTGTTTTCTTCTTCTTTCTTCTTAGTGGTAGAAGTCCTCTGTAGGGGCGTCTACTGTAGCTCCAAATACAAATAAAGAATCCAGGGTCAAACAACCATAGACGTTTTCCTCCGTTTTTTTCCGACCCTCTGAAAATGATTGATTGTGGCAATCATCTACGTGACAGACAGCTTTTATAGTCGTGATGTTTGTGCCGTCGAGAGCTACATATCGTAAAGTGTCAATGCTAGGTTTGCAAGGGGAGCCTTTCAGACTGAGCCCGGATAGTCAGGAGATGATGGTGTCCTGAGAGCACCTTCTGCCACCCAGCCGAAAGGAGATAAAAGGCCAGCGCACTGCGTTACCCACAATGAACCTGTCTGTGTGTATATGTTTACCTGCACAAACACCGGCTTTCAAGTCTGGCTGGCATCATTCGGAAGATTACCGAGAGGTAGAATGCTGCTTGTGGGTCTGCAAAGTAAAGAGGGAGGCATTTAGAACAAAGCTTTGCATTCACGCTCACCTGAACCGGAGTCAGCGTGATAACCGGGCACTATGAATCGGCACATTTCTACCCTTTGTCGAGGACAAAGGCGCCCTGCCTGGAGGACTGTGTGTGCTTTTGCTTTCCCACAGGCGTCCCTCTGAAAAGAGATTCACATGGCCCTCGCCGAGTGAGGCAGCTGGCTACATGCTCAGCCTTACCCAGCGAGAAAGAGCTCTCCCTTGAAAGGGAGCACAGTCAGCGTGGAAAAGACACAAGGGAGGCAGGGGGGATAAGAGAAGCTAATTTGTGAAGCCATTTGCGTCTGTCCTCAAACTACCACTCTTTAAGTGGCTGTAGGTGGGTTCTGGTTTTGGGAACCCCTACCGTTTGCTTAGTGTAATTGTTTTACCTAACCGTCGCAAAGAAGGCATGCAGAATTTTCGTGGTCACTGCATGTGCTTTCGTGCTGCATCGGCTAGCATGATCAACGACTGTACTCCAAGTATGAAATTCTCTTCCTGATTTAGTGACGCACTTCGCAGTGCCGTAAAGCGCCCGGCAGCAGACAACTTTTACATTGAATATTTAGACTTCAAGAGGACAGATCTGAGCGGCCATTTTTTTTATTCTCCCATAGACATTGCAATGTGCTAACTTTATAAAGGTATTGGTAATACGTTAATACACAAAAGTTGCCTATTGCGGCGTCAACGTTCAAATTTCTCCCTGCTTCCAACCTCAGTAGATGCATGCATGCCCAGCCGGGTGAACGTTACAAAACAGAGAGAAGAAGAAAAAAGAAAGCGTCATCAAGCCGAGAGGAGACTCAACCCCAAAACCAGAGACAAGTCTTTTATGAAGCAGCGTTGTTGGAATAGATTCGGGCCGGGAGGAAGAAGAGAGGGGGAAGGCAAACGGACGCTCTTGATGGTGTGAAAGATTGAACCACACGTGCACGCACGGAGGTGGAGTACAGGAGCCAGGATTGGGAATGGAACCTGATTGGCAGCCAGCGTGCCGGGGAATCGTAGACAGTCTGGACAGAGTAGATCAGCTACGGGGATGGCTGGCCCAGAGGGGGCTTAGTTTAGGTTCAGCCGGGTTATTACAGGGTGTGCAGGCTAATGGACCGCCTGAACAGGAGTGACCTGACCTGGCCCGTTTTAAGTGGATCAGCCTCCCCGCCTTCTCTCTCTTTCTCTGACCTCTGCCTTGGCGTAACACACACACACACACACACACACACACACACACACACACACACACACACACACACACACACTTTGACTCAAATACACAGGCCTGGCTGTCAAACGCTGAGCTCCACTGTCCTTGCTGTGCCTATCCGCGTGTGTGTGTGTGTATGTATGTGTGTGTATGTCTGCCATGCTCTGTGTGTTCATGTGCGTGTTGTTCCAGCAGCACAATCTGATCCTTTCCAATCCTCCTCTGCTCTTGGACTCTTAATCTGATGAGCAGCGTGGCGTGCCCGCCTAGTGGTTAGCACAGGGAGTCACTGTACTATACTGTACTGTACTGTAATGTACTGTACTGTACTGTACTGTACCGTACTGTTGTCGGCCCTTGCTATGGGACTCGGAGGACGCCACGATCTACCCCGGTAAAATACAGAAGCATTTCTAACATGTCCACGCAGGTCAAGCAGGTATTAACATGTCATCACAACATCGTTGTCCCCGGCCCAAAGAGTCGACGTCTTGTTCACACGAGATGGTGGCCGAGAGGAAAGGAAGCACTTGCCCAAAGCAGTAGCCACTTGTCGTGGTAATGATACATGCACACATATCTTATAATTACGTTATGAAATGCATTATGGTTTGCATGCGTGTGTGTGAGAGAGAGACTGTGTGTGTGCGTGTGTGTGCGTGTGTGTGTGTGTGTGTGTGTGTGTGTGTTCTCTCCGTCTCCCTGGGGCTACTAGTGTGTAATCGAATGCGGGATCAGTGTGTACTCCGCCGGCCACTTAATACCTCTTACACAAGCAGGAAACGGGCCGACCTCGGGGTCAGCGCCGCTCCATCATCATTGGCTCTCTCACCGGAGAGCCGGCCAGGGATTGGGCCATTTGACCGCCGCTCCCTGGGAAAGGGGAGGGAAGGAGAGAGGTGAAGTAGGGGTGGAGAGGAACATGTGAAGAGAGCAAGGAGCAGGGAAAGAAAGGTTAAACCCAGCTGGGAGACGTGAGGACGATGCTGGGGATTTAGACTGGTCGTCGGGGAGATGGATGGAGTTATGAGACCGGACAGAGAGAGAGAGGAAGTGTGTGGTGGCACCGAACCATGCACCAAGACACACCAGCAATTATTCAACGGATAGAAAAGCAACGTGGATATGGGTTACTTTTATTATTATTATTATTATTATTATTATTATTATTATTATTATTATTATTATTATTATTATTATTATAACCTGCAGGAGTTCCTCAAGTAAGTAATGTTAAGCTGCGGCCCCTTTCTCCTCGTTTAGTTCCCAGACATAGACAGGACCAGGACGCTCCACACCTCACCTCCGTTAGCCCTCAGTATAGCTCCCCAGGGAGTCCCTCACTCCAGGCACAGCACCGCGTTGTTTTGTCACACGGTAGTGCCTTCGTTTTCGTGGAGAAAAAAAAAAAAAAAAAAAACTCGTTGGATGAGTGGAGGAAACGGGAACATCCTTCTTAATTGCTGTGAACGCGACGACCGCCGTGGAGAGCATTCTAAAACAGAGGCTGGCGGGGGGCAAGGGGAGGAGGAAGAGGATGAGAGATGGTTGAGAGGATAATGTGTTTCCCGTGGTCTGACAGAGGATAATGTGTTTCTTTTGTGGTCTAACGGCCCCTGCAGGCCCTCAGGCGTATAAAAGAGTGCCGTTAGCCCACGCTCAGGTGTAGGAGTGTAATGCACCGAGGCTAAAATCAATGGGGTGGCAATAACATAACCAGCCTTTTGTAGTGGGCCCGTCCATGAAGAGGCTGAATTTTAGAGAGAAAGAGAGAGGACAGAGAGAGGACATTCCTTTTTCTTTGTTCGACAACAGAGCAATGTCCTCCCAGACGCCCTCCCGGTGGCTGCCTCTGTGCACTCCAGAATGGAAGCCCAAGCGCCATGGGAGCCCTCTGCCTGTCCATTCATTCATTTTGTCTATCGTTGCTGACTATTTCATTCCGAATAAACGCATCATTGAATACCTTATAGTTTACGGTGGTTTCACGTAGCGTGTTTCCATTGCCGTGGAGGGACCGTGTCTTTAAACGGCCCGTTTGCATCCCTCCCCCCTCTGTGGTTCCCCCTGATGGGGAGTGTGATGGACGGTAATAGAGTCTGGAGGATAATAGCTGGTGGTTGGTTGGTTCCTGTGTAAGGTGTGCTGTTACAGTAAGTTCTCCTTGACACGGGCCCGGGTTCGTCAGCAGCGCGGTCACGGGTAATGGGAGAATCTCTCTCCGAAAAAGAACAGCGCCTCCCGTGAGCTCGTGAGGCGGCGTGCCGTAACCCCCCCCCCACGCGCGTGCACGGCCGCTCTCCTGCACCTCCGTCGTCTTCGTCGTCCGCTCCGAGCGGACGCGCGTGGGGCTGACGTGCTCTTTTGACGTGGCAGCGGTAGGCGCTCCCGACGGAGCGGGGGGGAGTCGGAGGGTGTGGTGGAACGTGGGATGGGCTTTTATACCGTGTGCCACGCTTTCCACTTTATTTCTTTATTTCTGGTTGTCATGGCTATAACAGGTTGTTTTTATTGTCCTGTATTTTATTTTTTTTATTGTATTTTTTAAGTTCCTTTCTTTTGGTTTGAGTCTTGGTAACCTACCCACTTTCCCCCCGCCCAAAGGTTCAGAGTTGGACCTCTGTGTTTTCCATATCAAATGGTCAGAGCGGTGAGTGTGGGGGAGAGGGCTTCACCCCCCCCCCCCCCAGTCTCTTCTGTGGTCTAGACTCCAGAGCAGTCAGTGGAAGTAGCTGGCCTTTGCCTGGGGTTCTGGTGCCATTTGACCCTGGCCCTGCCTCTGCCCCGTCCCTGTGTGTTGATGCTGCCGCTGCTGCTGGTCTCACAGTGCCCTGCTGACCCCTTGGCCCTTTCTTCACTGTGATCTGTGGCTTTTGGCCATCTGGCTCCTAGGTCGGCCGCTTCTCTCCATGGTACACGGGGCAGGATAGGTTCTATTTTGGGATCTTTGGATGGCACAGTAGATCAAAATAACCTGGGATACTGTAGAGATGCTAGCGGCTGGTGTGCTGTTGATTAATCCTTCTTTGGGCTGTTAATGCCCTAGACAGTTTGAGGGCATGCCAGGGCCTGCTGTGGATTGATTAGGCTCTTCCTTGTATTGTTGTTTTAGGCACGACTCAATGAAGGCCTTAATAAGACTGACGATCGCTGTGCTAAGAAAAAAACGTCGATGCCGAAATAAAGTTACACATGTATCACACGGACGTTTTGACCATTTTATTTTATTTTTTTAGCTTTGTTATGTATCAGCTAAAAGTCGTGATGTTGCCTCTCGCTGTCCAACCAAGCAGCTTGACTAGAGTGACTATGGAGAGAAACACAGCGTGTTCAGTTACACGCTATTGATTTTCAGTTTTTTTGAAAGGAAACTTTCTTTTCTGTGACGTGGACCATCGCCTGGGCTCAGTAAATCAGCCGGACGGAGCCGCTCGCCATCTGGGTCTCTTTGCCCTGCCATGTGAATTTACTGCTGTGTGTCATCGTGTGCGGCAGCTAGCGGCCAGGGCTGGACAAAGAGAGCACTGAGCCACTCCACCGGGAGTGACCTTTCGACCCCTGAGGTCAAGCCTTGCGTAAGCAGTCGGTGTTCCGGTTGCAGGCGTGCTTAGTGTGTGCGTGTGTGTGTGTGTGTGTGTGTGTGTGTGTGTGTGTGTGTGTGTGTGCGTGTGCGTGTTTGTGCGTGCGTGCACGGAATCCCTGTGGACCCTCGTCTCGCCGCTCTGATCTCCAGGACCTCTGCCATGGAAAAGTCACAGGGCCAGACGCGTGACGTTAACACAAAGAGGGAACGGAGCCGCAGCGCTGCAACTAAGCACCCAGTATCAGGTATGCACCGGTCCGCCGACCTGCACCCCTGGATGGAGAGCCCCTGAAATGGGATATACCATTGTTGGGGGTCCGGGGGGAGATTAAGAGGCGGTTGATTAAGCCTCGGGATTTGCGGCGTCACATCAGATA
>JAVQIZ010072777.1:0-10269 GCA_036023535.2 Galaxias brevipinnis
CACACCGGTCCCACATCTGGTTTGGCAGAGGGTGACGCTTGATAATCATGGAGCTTAAATCCTTGATCAGGTGGTGGTTGATTACGCCAGGTTGAATGCAAAGTGTGTGTGTGTTATTGTGCCCGTGGGTGTGCGTGTGTGTATGTGTGTGTTATTGTGTGTGTGTTATCGTGCATGTGTAAGTGTGTGTTATTGTGCGTGTGTTTGTGTGTGCGTGGGTGTGTGTGTATGTGTGTGTGTGTGTGTGCGCGCGTGTGTGTGTGTTATTGTGTATGTTATTGTGCATGTGTAAGTGTGTGTTATTGTGCGTGAATGTGTGTGTGTGCGTGTGTTTGTGTGTGTGTGTGTGTGTGTGTGTTGATAGAACAGTTGGTAAGGCTATCAGAGGCTCATTCTGTCATACATAGTTATTCTCTATGTGGGGGTAGAGAGGCTGCCTGATCGTCATTAAGCGCCGTATCACCCAGCCCTCTCAGACGTGGAGCAGGAAACTAGCAGCCAAGCGAAGGGCACGCCTCTATTAAGCACACGCTCACACATCACCACCGCTCAACTGTCGAGAGGTGTCCAAAACACAAATCCATAAACTGCTCCCTCTCAAAAGATTTTTATTAGAAAAATATTTATATTTATGTATGTTTGTGTGTGTTTGCAAAGAGCTTAATAATATAGGCTAACATTGCTAGTCATATATTTAATATTCACATGAATAGTTTATTTTATTTACATTAATAAAACACATTTATCCGTGACAGTATCTCTACCAGTAAAGAAAAAGAGTTGCCCCTTTTGCTACGCCAGAAAATGTTTTGTTTTTTATAAGCACAATAAATAGCGAGCTAAGTCTGCCACCCATATCAGAGGCTCCATCTAGCATGACCTATATAGTTAGCAAATACGATTTCAGCTGCATGCGTGAGGTGCGGAAAACAAAGAACAATTATTGCCTGTGCCCACTCCCATTGAATACCCTACATTCTATGGTGCCAGTCTCCATCCTACTTTCAAAGGACACACTCTTGCTACAATGTGCTCAAACTTTTTAGTTTATATTTAAACTCTCGCTATTCCAAGTACAACTTTGATTATTCAACAGTTGAATGATGGCTGAATTACTATGATTAAACAGCTTGCCTACCATACAACCAGCAAGCCAGCCACCTAGTCAACTAGCCAGCCACCCAGTCAGCTAGCCAGCCACCCAGTCAGCTAGCCAGCCTACATGCCAGCCAGCCTACATGTCTGCAATCCTGCCATCTTTCCAGGCTGACAGTGCATCAGCTGGCCAGCCATCAAACCTAGCTTTGACACCAGCCTTGCTGGCCCCACTCACCACAGAGGTGACAGACACCCTGTAACATTCATAATCACCGTCCCTCTGACAGGGTGTGTGTGTGTGTGTGGGGGGGGGGGGGTCTGATTAATGAAACTCTCTGTAGCAACACGTCACCCTCCCTCCCCTCCCCTCCCTCCCCAAAATAAAGTAAGCCTGACTGAGACGGAGCGGTCGGTCCAGGCCCATTCATTACGACGCTGGGAAAGAGCACACGCAGCACAGGCAGCACACCAGCCAGCCACTTTGGGCTGGTGAGTAATTGCACTGAAACTTCATAAAGGCATACATGAACGCCATTTGCTGTGTGTTGGGAGTGAATCTTCTTCACCCCTCTTATTGTATTTTTTTGGGCAGATATGCTATAAGATATGTTGTCCTACATGTGCTGTCCATCCGGTGGTTGAGTTGCACGGTAAAGGAGGGGGGAGGGGGGTTATTGGGGGGTACCACGGGCGAGTGGCGGGGGCGGAGACAGTGCAGTTACAACGAGGGGCTTTCGTAGTGTGTGGTCCGTGTTGCTACATTCATCCATTGCACTAGCGAGGGACCGCCGAGGCTCCTACAGCACACACACACAACCCCCCCCGCACACACACACACAGACATGGTGTAAACAGCAGCATCTGAACGTGTAAACACACTCTCTCGCTCTCCCAGTGTCACAAACACACATGCACGAGCACACACACACAAACACACATAACACGAACAAACACACCCTCTCTTTCTTGGACACCACCTCATACGTGCACACTCTCTCTCTCACAGACATTCACTCAAATGCATACTCCACACACAGTCACTTTCTCTTTCTCACCCACCCCCGCACACACACACAGACCCATATTAAATCACTAATGTGTAAACAGTTGCTCTTGTTTGCACAGACCACCTGTTCTTTCTGGACGCAAACAGAGCTCCCTGGCGTAGGATAGGCCTGGGCGAGCAGTGGGCTGGGCAGGGGGTGTCTCTCACATGCTCTGTCTATCCACATGGCGTGGACCACATCAGATGGTCAGGCCCCGCAGGACGGCGGCCATCTTTACAAAACAACTCAGCCCGCTCCAAGAACGTGGCCGGGTCCCTTTTCACAGCATATTGATGTGCCTGCGTTTTTTAGCATCGTGTGAAACAAACTTGGATGGACGCTTGTCTACGCACGGTCCTCTCTTACCCAAAGAAATGTACCCTCTACATTTTTATTCAACTAATATGATCAATGCTCGAGGAAATGTATTGCGCTTTTTATATGCAAGGGGGGTGAAGGAGCATAACTCATACATTGCATGGCGTTTGAAAAGCAACAAGGAAGGAGGACCATCTTGATTGCATTGATTCTGCAAAACAAAATCAATCACATACATTATAACATCGGGTTCTTTTAGTATTATGACCTGGGAAATATAAATTTCATTTCAACTTCCATAATGTGGTTTCGGAAAAACAAAATTATGTATTGCGCTTGGCTCACGGATGAAATTATGCATCAAATTGTGTGACGCTATGGAACACATACGGCAATAAGAGATGCAGAGACCAGGATGAATTTGTGGTCGGGTTTTTTAAGCACTCGGAGGCACTAACACAAAAGTCATTAAGCGAATCATCGCAAAATCACAGCAGGGGTTGGGTAATGCCACTTATCTCATTAAGCTATGGCATCGACAGAAGAAGGAGAAAGAAAAAAAAACGGTCAAACAAAGAGCATAATACAAGGCACATTAACTGGGCTGATAATTCAATGAACTCTCATTTGGCAGCCATCTTGCCCTTATGATGGTCCTTTCCTTTCCCTGCAGAACAGCAGTGCGCCACACAGACCACTCATGAGGACCTCTGCCTCTGCTCTTTAGCTGGGAAAAAGAAAGAGAGAGAGAGAGAGAGGGAGAAAAAAAAAGAACGAGAGAAAGCACCCACCATTAGACAACGGGGTACCAGCGTAATTAGAAAATGACTTCCTTTGCAATCCTGGCTAAGTAGTTTACACACTGTAATTACAGGGACAAAATCATCTTTTCATCATTTCACTGATTGAGCTCATCAACCCAGTCGGATCCCCGGATTGTGTTTGTGGTGCTCCGGCAACATCTGGGCTAAGAGAATTAGCCTTTCGCGTTTTTGTATATATTTTTTTAAACTAGGGGCCTTGCTTGCTCAGAGAACACACCGCTACACACACGCGTGTACAACCCATGGCCTGACGTCGCGCTCACCATTTGAACGTCCCATGAAACATGAATGGCATCATTGAATTCTTGCAGGGCAGTTGATAAGAGCCTTGTCTGGCTACAGGGACGCACGTGTGTGAGGACATTGCATTGTGCTCGAGTCGGCATGCACCGACACACAGAGACAAGACCCACGTTGCACTTTTACCCTTGTGCACTCCCCTTGTTGTAGCCACTTCTAAAGGATGAGAATGGAAGGCGCGGTGGGGGGGACCTCCTCGACTATTAACGCATGGTGGTGGTGGCCTGGTTCTTTGAGTCCCTGGCCGTGGACTCTTCTCCCCCCTCCCTCCCTCGCTCAGGTGGGTCTGGAGTGGAAGGTGAAGTGCTGGTCCGTCCTGCCGCATCGCTCTGTCAACCGTGTGCCGCGGGCAGCCATAGTTTAATGTGGCAGCTGCTAGCCTGCTGGATTTTATCTTTTTATTTATTTATTTATTTTTTTTGCTAATCACTCTCTCCCGATTTCTCTGATGAGTGTATGATGCTCTTAAATAATCAACCCAAAAAAAAAAAAGTCAAATAATTATCGTCATCTCCCTAAGTAGTGCAGCTGCAGCAGTGTGCGGTAATTACGTCTAGAACAGGGGTGTCTTCTCCCGTCACTTACTACCACTTATTATTACAGATAACGCTAATTGGTGCCGTGGTGTGTGGAGAGACAAATTTTCATGGGGTTCATCGTAAAAATATATATATAATAAAAGAAAATAACTAAAACCTGTCTTTTGCGTTTTATGACACACAGGAGGTCATGAAGCCAAGGTTTGGTATTAAAAAGAGCCCGCTGTGAAACATTGATAATCGCATCAGAGGGAGTTGTAGCCTTCATATCAGTGGACCCGTGCTTGGCTCGCCGCCTTGCCCCCCCCCCCCCCACACACACACCCTCTCCCCCCCTCCCCGCCCCACCTCAATCTCCGCATCAGCCTGGCAGACACAATTAACATTTTCATAAAAAACAATTCCCTGCCTCCAATAGTCCAACGTAATTTGTTTTCCATCTCTGTTCATTAATCATTGTTTAAATCGGTGAGCCATCCCCTCCGCTCTGCCATCTGCACTCAGCTGTGCTGTAGATATGACACCTTCCTGCTTAATGGGAGCTGACAGCCACGAGGAGGCCTGTCGAAATAACTTCCTGTGCGCGTGCACCTCCGCCCAACATCCTGCTGTCATCAGGTGAAAGTCGGGTTGTTATAATGCATTCTAATTAAACTCAAAAGGCAAAACACAACACGAGGTATAGCACACAAGACATGAGTGTACAAAACCAAAAAAGAACAGGCAGCTGGCTATGCACCTAACAACAAAACAACAGAAGCATTTCAGGCATTCCACAGTTTGTGGAAGCTGGTGAGATGGGTTTTTTTTTTCTCTTTCAAGTGAAATTAGTACAGTGTTCCTACAATATGCTATTGTTTTCCTGGAATTGGGAGCAGGGTTATTAATTATTCAATGTTGTGTTCTGGTATGAGAGAGCTATGCTTTTCACCGTATTGCCTCATAGCTTCAACACTTTGGGCCATTGTGCTCAGGGAATTTCGTTAGGCAATATCAAGGAGATATTGTTATCATGAGCAATACAATTATAAAAGTGAGAATTTCCTCAAACAGAATAAATGAAAAAGTGCTACTTCTCAGATAAAATGTAACATAGTTTTATAGGTTCCCAAGGACCGGACACCTTCGAAAAGATTCTCCTCCAACACTTTTAAAAAGTGTGTTCTAAGCCTCAACAAACCGCTCAGACATTTTTGGAGACAAAATCCTACTTAATATGGTGACAGTAGTGTGCCAAAAAGTTAATCTGGCCTGTTAATTTGAGCTGGGATTACTCATATTCAAATCATGTGACTAGTGTTCAAACAAGTGATTCTATCAGGGCAGAAAGTTGCCAAAAATAGCTTTTTTTTTTAGTTACCCCTTTAATATTCAATGCAACGTGGTGACAAAGGAAACAGACAGACAAAATGTCAACTGTGTTTTAATTCAGTATCTCTCACTCCAAATGAGGAGGATTATAAATTCAAAGGTCTTTTTTTTTGTCTCACCATAGACTACATTTCACCAAAAAGATCACCAACACACAGCTTGTACACCTGCATTCAAGTCATCAATGTTTGTTTTAATCATTATCTCAAACCTATAATTTCAAATCAAACAAACAAATCAAACAAAAATCTATCAGTCATGCAACAAACACTTTTCAGAGGATTTCTATTTTTAACTCCTTATCTTTTTATTTCTTCTTGTTCTGCAGTTAAGGGTGTGTAAACTCAAAACTGAATATTTCATGTTGATTGATCGTACTGGCTGCCACCAACCTGCTCCTCCTCCTGTCCCACTGGAGCTGGCAAGGAGAGCATCCAGTAATGGAGAAGAGCAGAGCATGGTCTCTCTTTGCTCACATATGACAGATGGGGCATCATCGCTTCAAAGGAGAACATTTGGAGGCAGGAGGGAGGCAGGGAAAGGAGGAGGAGGAGGAGGAGGAGGGGGGTGAGGGGGGGGGGATCAGAGAGGGCGAGGGTGTCGATTCAACTAGCTCCTCTAGCCCTCTCTGTACAGGTGACAGTGATAGAAAGAGATACCCCTATGTAAAGAATGACCACTATGTTACTGTAATGACTGATTATCATGCACACGCACACACAAAAGCCTATATAATCTACTACACGCTAGCACATTGATAGCATCGTGGTATTATAAGAATTATGGAGCCAACATTTGCATGTACAGGTTCATAATGATTAGCTTAAGTCAACTGTCAACTAACCTACAGTCCATAGTTTCATATAGGTTGTGTGTTTGTGTGGTGCAAAATGTAACAAAAAATAGTTCCTGATGAACATATGACAATATCACGATCGTTTATGAATTGCAATAATTCTCATTAAAGAGAGAATAGCCTACAACGGAACAGAAATGTTACACAATACTACTTAGAGTGAGACCTAATTCAACCACTTGCGCTAACGACTTATACAAGACTGGCCTGTTATGATGTTGTCGTTTTTATTTACAAAACGAAATATATTTAAACTTTTAATCGCTTAGAATCACTTTTTCTACGATGCACAGTCCTCAAGTGGGCATTCAAATCAGACCAGAGACCGTTATAAACTGCTTTAACATTTAAATGTCGGTTCACCTGGAAACTATAATTTAGGAAACGCAGAGAGCTTATCAGAACATACGGTCAAACCAAATTAGAGAGTTGAGTTTTCTTACCCGAAACCTCGAAGATGTGGACGAAAAGGAATGACAGCTACACTTCAGAAGCGAGTTACGATGGGTTGCATGCCTCACTGACTGACTGTCTGTCTCCGTAAACATCCGCTAAATATGACGTGCCAATTGGCCCCAAATCTCTGTAATACTGTACCAGTACCAAAAAAGGCGACCTCCTTGTCAAACGTACTGTGTGTACTTCAGAAATAGTGTCAGACCAATGATAAAATATTGTTTGAAAAAAAATTACTCTGGAGTACTTCGAGGTGTCCTGAAGCGGCAAGTCTCCCCCATCTGGCCAGTGGTGTGCAGTGTAGTTTTGTTACGCTCCGTGCGTAAAGTGAGCATCTGCGTCTCCAAATAGCCAATGTTGTATGTTGTTGCAATATTTTTACTTCAAATGTGCATGTTAGGAATTGTACTTATTTGTTAATTATTGCGAAACAGCCTCAAGATTGTGAAAGTGGAAATTCTTTAAGCCTGAACAACGGTATGCTCTCTGTAATTGTAAAACATTTTTCCACTTGTTTATAGGACCAACCTCCCCTTCTTTGAGGCCATCCTATTGCTATTTGTATAATCTTTAGTTCTCAGGGCACTTTTGCACGATCTTATCCATATCTCCCTTTTACCTTGACAGCACATGCACACAACTCATCATACAGAACACAAAAATAAATGTATTAACACATGCACGTGCCATTTTTTGTTCTGACCCCCTTTGGAATTAGTAACAACTCGTTGACCTTGGACAATCTGCTCAAAATATACTCATAATAAGACTCGTGCTCCTCTGACCCTTTATATGTTATTGTACAAGTACATTCGACATTTTAAATCCCCTGTCTTTGTTTGGAGTGGGAGGTGGGAGGGGGATACCTCTGAGTTGTGATTCAGCTGTTTTCGCAGTTATTAAGTGGCTCGGAGCCTTCTTTTCAGTAAGCTTAATTGGATGCTAGCAGCATCTATCACACTGTTGACATCCCACTGACCTTCAATGTGGATTATCTTCCAAGAAACGCAGAGGGAGTTACAACGCTATGACCAAAATCACCAAATATGTACAACACATGTGGTGCATGCTCTCCCAGTGGGTTGACTGACCAAAGACCTAGCCGCAATCAAAGAAAGATTTTCTGAAAAAAGAGCATACCATCCCCCTTTAGTGTGTTGAGTGAGAAAATATCAGTTATCATATACTGTAGAAAAACTCGACAGCTTTTGCAGTGTGAAGCTTAAAGAAACCACAAAGTTAAATTAGAAAAGACAAATGGTACAAGGTCCATTTTAGTCCACCAGCAAACTACCAAGCTGAGTGCAAGAGCGTCTTTCCCCTCCCAAATCTTAGCACCTGTCCAGACAATACCTGCTTGTATCTTGGTAGGGAATTCTCCCAACACAGCTTCCTAACCCCCCCCTCTCTCTCTTAATCCCTGCAGTGTAGACTGTTGGCTTTAAGACCTGGTAACAGGACCTGGTTATACCAGATCACTTTGAAATGTTTAGAGCATGTACCCTGTGTAGCCAGCATATACCTTCAAAGCTTAGCCCCCTGAGTAAGTCCACTGATCCCCATCCCACCAATGCTTCAGAACGCTAAACGCTGGCTAATCTGCCTCATGCTACCTGGATTTTTATATTGGAGTGCTAATCCTGACGAGGGGAAAGGCGGGGAGCAGGATCACCTCCGGACCAGTTTAAAAGCCTCTTATCATGGCCCTGCACTCTCACCACTTAGGCAGAAATGATAGCCTCTCCACTCACACAAGGTGCTGCTTTTAATTCAAACTACCCCTGGGAGATCAAGTCAAGGTATGCATTTTGTTTTCCACTCTGGACCAGTTCAAAAGTAATATCCACAGCAACGTGGTACTTGAAGGGTCTTTCATAACACCAACACTCAATTCCAATAAAAAAAATTTTTAGAGTTATAGTCTATCCAAAAATAATTCTAAATTGGACTTTAAATCAGACTCATCAAAAACTTTATTAAATGCTTGATTTTCTGAAAAAAAGTGTTTCAAGGTTATTACAAAGGAGGGGGGGGGAGGAAAAGAGTTCAAAAGAATTTTTTGTCCAGTTTACAACAATATCATGTTACATGTGCTTGTACATAAAGCTTGTCACAGAAATGGACATACATTCATTAGTTGGGTAAGACAAGGGGACTATTACAGCTGGCCCTGACCCTGTGTAGTAAGTATCGACCATAACCAAAACCAAACAACAAAAGCATTTTGTCTATGCATAGCAGGCTATATCGATCAAGAAAAACACGCTAGCTAGAAACTGGCCTTGTCACAGGGCATTTTTAGAACTATAACACTGGCATGAGGCCAACCGCCATGAAAACAGAACATAGGCCGAGTCAATTAGTGTGCTGCCTTCAACGATGTTTACGGAACACTGGGTGCCATATAAAGGACCTCACAGATAGACCTCAGAGGAGACGCACTGTGGACGCTCAGAGAGAGCTCAGCAGTAAGACTAATCACTGCTACTGCTCATCAAGAGTATACAATGGATACTTGTTGCTCTAAAAGGTCAAAAAACGTTGACGAGAGAGGTGAAAAAGACGACGAAAGAGATGAGGAAGATGACAGGCTGATGATTTGTGTTTTGTTGTTGTTAAAAATGTCCCTTTCAAAAAAAGGATCCTGTGTTTGGGTGAGGGGTCCAGGAGACGGGGACTTCCTTTGCTGTCACTTATGCTGTTGCTGCCGCCCAGCTTTGAACTTGGACACCCTTTTCGGGGGCGCCTTGGGGACTGCGGCCTGCTCCCGGGGGACTTCGGGGGCCACCTCCTCCCGGGAGATTTCGGGGGCCACCTCCTCCTGCCTCCTCTCCAGGATGGTGGGGAGAGCCGGGGGGATGATGGCCAGGTGAGGGAGGGCTGTGGGAATGTGCTCCTTCTCCACCACCGTTCCAGAGAAGGCCTGGAGGGAAGACATTTAAGAATAAGGAATATTCATTACAAAACAGTATGATTCTGATTATAACACACACACGCACACGCACACACACACACACACATTACTTGTTGAGCAGGTCCAACACTAATTCTCCTGCTCTGGGTCAATGTCTCTTCAGTGGCTACCATTAGCAGAGAAACCAATCCTAAACAAACAGAATTAGAAGTCGGCAGTGTGTTGAGACGTGCTGTTGGTCTGACTCTGACTTCAAAGCGGCAGGCTGGTCTGATTCTGAACTCAAAGCGGCAGGCTGGTCTGACTCTGACCTCAAAGCGGCAGGCTGGTCTGACTGACCTCAAAGCAGCAGGCTGGTCTGACTCTGACCTCAAAGCGGCAGGCTGGTCTGACTCTGAACTCAAAGCAGCAGGCTGGTCTGACTCTGAACTCAAAGCAGCAGGCTGGTCTGACTCTGACCTCAAAGCGGCAGGCTGGTCTGACTCTGACCTCAAAGCAGCATGCTGGTCTGACTCTGAACTCAAAGCGGCAGGCTGGTCTGACTCTG